>NW_010729081.1:381660-391865 GCF_000365185.1 Nelumbo nucifera
CTCGGGAGCTAAATCGGATCCAACAGAACATCGAGAAGACCAAAAGACCAATGATAACGCCGACGAAGACATATTCGGCTCTAAGGCTCTAGAAAAGATTGCTCCCGATAATCTCATACAAAATGGTCGAGAAGAAATAAAATATAGGGTAAAATACTTAAACTCCCCTTATGTGTAAATGCAAAACTTTATTAGTCTTTTGTTTTTTATACTGAACAAAATACTCCTTTACCGTTAATATGCCGTTACAATCCGTTAAGCATGTGGTGCCAAATGATTTATATAATTTTAAATATTTATTTTACAAAACCATTCATAATTCCTTTTTTCAGAATATCAAAGCTGAAGGTGTTCATTTAAAACAAAGCCAAATATCTCAGTTTCTGCTCCGGTCGTGGATTACCTGTGATAATTTACTGTAATCCTTTTTTTTTTTTGATAATTTTTCACAATAAAATATTCTGATCTTATTACCAACTAATAAAGAATGCTCAACTATTATAAGGTCTCCCAAAGTTCATTATCCCTCTAAAGGAGATACTTCACCAAAAGTTTTCCGTTATATTTCCAAGCAAATTCATCCTTGATTCTGGAAAAAATTAGGCGCATCTCAAACTTGGGATTCGTTAATCTTCCCCCGTTCAAGAGCCATCTATTAGAAATGATTTCTAAAACCAATAAAGCACCAGTGATGCAGTAGAATTTGTCAAGAATTGTTTCTAATTTGTCGATAAGCACATTAAAAATGTTAATTCCACCCCAATCAACTTCCTAAAAGTGGGTCCCTGATGTGTCCCCAAACCTTGAATTCTTTAAAAAACTTACTTGTAAAATCAGTTACAAAACTACCAATAATCCATCCCTTACGTTTCCTTATGTTCCTTTTCTACAAGATTGGCATGTGATGTAGGATTGAAGGTGAAAGAAAAACGATAGAACCTGATATCAGTATCCAAGTCCCCCCTGCTTGATTGATGTCTGTTAGACCCACTTTTTTTTCTCCATGCATCTTGAACATCGAGCATCTGTCAACTGCATGCACTCATATTCTTCAGGCTCCTCGGTTATTGTCTCTTATGTCGTAAGACCCTCCTCCTTATCGAAACGAAACCTCAAACGCAGATTAAGACAACCCAACGTCCTAGAACTTAAACTTTCACCAATGGGAAACACATTTGGCTGCCGCAAACTATTGGGAAACACATTTCCCTCTCTATCATTCTCCTTCTATTCCTCTATTATTAACCAGTGATTCCCAATTGAACAAACTCAGAGGCAAGATTGATTGTAAGATTCAGGCTTTAAACGGGACTTAACATTTCTTCAAATATTATATTTTGAAATTTTGAAAAAAAAATGAAGGGTAAAATAGCTATTAATAGTCTTTGACCATTGCTCATTGTCAAAAAACTTGAGATATTTATGAGGTGGAATGCAGTCCACTTATCCCATTTTTTGAAGGGCAAATTTCTTAAATTACCCTTAAATTTAAGAAATTTACTAATTATATCCCTACTGTTTCATTATCGTCTTAAATTATCTCTACTGTTTCTGATAAATCTTTCTTACGGTAAAGACTATTTTACTCACCTTTCTCAAATTGTCGGTGACCTTTTTAAGCAGGGTCTAAGATTTGGGATATCCAGCTCTGTAAAAATTGTTACTTCCTACAAATCCAAGTTTGGATGGCCGGTTGTTTCTTTAGTGAACGAGAGCATCATGGACACGCACCCAGCTTAAATCTAAAACTGTTGCTCTTCTGGTGAAATGACAACGAGTTGAAGCTTCTTCCTTCCCGATTTTATCGTATGCCCCCTCTTCATTTACCGCTTCAAGAGAACGAAGAAAGAAAAGAGGGAGGGAGGAGCAGAGGAGGGCACCGGAGATGGGTAGAGCAAAGGGCGATCCTGAGACCATGGAAGGAGTCGGGGATGGTGCATCTTGCTATCGCCTTGGGCGGACACAGTAGCGGCTGCCGCTGAGAGTATCGCCACCATGAAGACGAGCACGGTTTCCTAGAGTGACTTAAACATACACAAAGTTTTTTAAATAGAGTTATATACTTAAATATGTTTTTTTGCTCTCACCCCACTCAAACATACCCTAACTTACCTCTTTTTTTTGCAATTAAAAACTCAATATTCATAGGAACATATGAGATTGATACTTGTCACATACAGTTTCTAGCCCTTCTTCTCAAAATAGCTTAATGAAAACATCTATTGTTCCTATCTCGTAATTTGAACAAATATTGTCAAGATTTATGGGTCCGTTGTATTTCTTCTCTCTTCAACTCTTCACCCAAAAGTTATTTTAGCTCTTTCACCCTAGATTGGCTATAAGAATTACTTGCCCTACTTCTTTGATCAATTTGGATAGCTTTGATTCTATCCTACACTTTACCGAACACTTTAGTCCATTTGGATAGTTCTACCCTTAGATACCTACAATTTTCTATTACTTTATTCAGCCAATTACCATTCAAAATTGAGTCCCAAGATTTCTTGATTAACACAGTTCTCATGTGAATGCCAAATATTTTCAAATTTAGGTTGTTAGCCTCCTATAATTTTCTTTTTCTAGGGGAGGTGTTTTTGGACTCCGGATCTTTTGCCCACGCCTACCCACAATACACCATCCCCGTGAATTGGGAACATCTCCCCCTACATAATACTATGTAGAGGATGAGATGTTCTTCATGTGTGGCTGCGATAAACGTGGGCAGGAGATCCGGGCTCGTGTTTTTGAAACCGAACTAGTATTACTGGTCCCTGGAAAACTGGTAATCAAAACCGAACCAAAGTTGATTAGTTAACTAGTTGACAGGTTCGATTAATCATCAATTCGGTTCGTCGGGTTTTTATTTTTAAGCTCACGATAGGTTGGGTCAGGCTGACCAGTTATTTTTCGAGCTTGGACAAAATTTCAAGTTCACGAGTTCGAGCTTGGGCTTCGGGCTTTATATAAGGGTCAGGGCTTGGGCTCAAGATCTAGACCTGATGGTCGGGCCATGCTCGAGCTTGAGCCTACACATTTTCTATTGATAAAGAGGCAAAGTCTGCCTGGCCCATGAACTAGTCTAATTTATATATAATGCATATCTATTAATTTATAATATATATATATATATAATATACATAAAATATATAAAAATATATGTATACCGGTCGGCCGTTGGTTTTTTATATTAGTTAACCAAAACCAAATTGGTACCTTTAGTTTTTTTTAAAATACCGAACCAATCGATTCAATTAACCATATTTTTGGTTTGGTTTGATTTTTCAGTTTTTCTTACTCACCCCTAGTCAAGAAGCATATGGATATGCCCAGACCCTTCGGGGAAAGAAGCAACACTCATTCTTCCTTAAGTAGGTCCCACCATTCATTATTTGTTGTAACCATATCAAGGAAAAATTTTTCCTTTATATTTTCTAATCCATCCCTTTTGTCCATGATTTGCTATCAATTCCGAACCATTTGACGCTAAAATCCTTTTATTCTTTGCTACCCTTGAATTACCATGTTTGATCCAAAAAAAAAAAAAAAAAGAGAATAACCATGTTGACTACTACCTCCACTTTTATCCTCGTTTCTAAAGATCAAATTCAATCCCCTATACAAATCCACGGACCATTTTAACATTTCGTTTTTTCTTCTTCTTCTTGTCAACATCCCATGGATCCTTCTCTTCACTAAGATCATTATTTCTTTCACCAATTTAACTTTCATTGATGTATCAAGATCCCAGGAAGGCGTATGGAATTCACTCCCCAACAACCCACGTAAATCTTATTTTACATAACATCGAACATTCAATTTCTACAAAAAAACATCACATTGGCTTTATTTCATGAAAAACTCACATAATGCTCGAACCATTGAGGGAGAGCCTTAAACCCTTAATAGATTCAACTTAAGTGGCGTTTGATAACACTTTTCAGACCTCTAAAATCTTAAAATGTAGTTTTTCAAACGTTAGAGGTGTTTAAAAGTGTATCTAAATTTGAGTCTGAAAATTATTTTCATATTTGAAATAATAAGACCTGAGCCAGGCACTGAACACGTTCAGATGTGCTTCGGACCTGGCCGAAAGTCCAAAATACCCTTAAAGATATACTTGTGTTTCTCCATCTCACCATTCATCTTCTCCACTTGACGCAACAACAAACCAGCAATGGCAAGTGATTCCTCAAGCGAACCAATGGCGGCGAGTGATTCCTCCAACCTTCTTCTTTCGTCCTAAGTTCATTGTATTCATCTTTCTTCTCCACTGAGTAGATTTTATTTGTATTAATTATTTTAATTTTTATTAAATATTAAATATTTTAATATTTTTAAGATATTATTTTTTTAATTATTAATTTTTATTACTACATGGACTTTATTACTATTTTCATTATTATTTTAACTTTTAATAATTTATTTTTAATTTATAAATTTATATGTACTTTCATTTTTTTCTTATTTTAATAAATTTATTTTTTATTTTTTATAATTTATACATATTTTTCAATATTATATTGAACTTAATAAATTATTTTTATGAAATAGTACAAGTTGAACTCAAAATTACCGAATAGTCTAATTTAGGGGTAAAATAGTAAAGTTAGTGAATTTCAAATGGTGAAAGTTTGATCGAACACAAACAACCTTCTTTATTCAAAGCCTCTAAAACGTCCAAAAACAACTATGTATCTTTTCAAATTTCAGACACTTAATATCTTTTTTAGATTTCAGATTTATCAAACACTACCTTAGATTCAACATTAACCCTTTTGGGGCTAAGAGAGAACAGTCATCCACACCCTTTTATTAGAGGAAGTTGAAGTAAACTAATTATGCTCCATTTGGAAGGAGTACAAATACAAATATGTAGAGCGCAAAACCTTCTATATTATATTATTTTGTATATATTTGTACAATACATATTTGTATTTTTGTATTTGTACTCCATCCAAACTGAGCCTTGGGCTATGTTTGGTATGAAGGAAAAGGTCGGGAAAGGAAGGGAAAGTTAGGGAAACATATACAAGATATTAACTTTTACATATACAAGATTTGTAAAAGTTTCCCCACCTTTCCCTTCCTTTCCCTACTTTTTCCTTCAAACCAAACACAACCTTAAGGATTGATACTCCATATTTTCATGTGCATCAACTTCACATTTGTCAACATTCTCATTTTTCTCAGGGTTAATCTCCATCTGACTTTGGCTTACAATATGACCACTTTCAAATGTAATGTTCCTTCAAAATTATCACATCTAAACTCCCCCATCCCCATGCATAATTGAGGTTCCATCTTTTCAGTCCTAATGTTTCCCGAAACTTGGGAGTCAAGAATTTGTTCAACTCCTGGTTCAGCGTTATTTCATCTCTTGAACCGGGATTATCCAAGATCTTTTTTGTTCTGGGTCTAAAATTACAGACCCTACAAGGTCTGGTTTTGTTCCAATTCCTTAATATCTCTTTTTTATTTTTTATTTTTTTGATAGGTATGCTCTACTCAAGATCTTTTCTAACCCAATCTAGAATCCACCACTCAATTATTTTAAATTACTACTAGAACACTCCTCTGATCCTCTCACACTCTAATTCCTAATTGTCTTTGGCTCTCTAGCCCACAAAGATTTGGTTACCAATTCTCTCTACACTATATTTATTGAAGTCTTCTCCAGGTTCGTCAAAAGTACCAACTTTTTTTTACTTTCTACGTTAAATTGTTGATTAACATCTTCGAATATTGTTAGGGTTCTAAATGGGCCGGGTCTGATCTTATGGACCCAAATCGAATGGTTGTCTCCTGGATATAGTAGTCTAGTACAGATGGTTTCGATTCCCTTCTTGATCTATTATCCTGATTATTACTCTAGATTATCAGTCTGAAAACCAATGTATTCTGTTCTGGACCTAAAATTACAGACCCTACACGGTCTGGTATTGTTACAATTCCTTAACATTTCTTGTAGACTCAATTTTGATTCTACACTGACCAACCTAGACCCAACCCATTTACACCCTCTAATAAACTAATAAAGTGTGGGTATGAACCGTGGGTATAAATCAAACTGATTAGTTGGGACTTGGGAGTAAGGACCAACCAAGATTAACCCAAATCACGCTCTTCACTGATGTCTGAACGATAGCACATACCATCGCCATCAGCTTATTCATCAAAGAAACCGGGTTGGTTCAAGTCCTTCAATAACAATTAACACCTCAATAATTTACATGCCGAATGGAGGCTCATACGATACGGAGGAGTAATTAATCATAAAATTACAAGTGACTAAAGTAAACAAGGGAGAAAAATACTTTTGACCGAAACCCATTTGAATTTACCAGAATAAAATGAATCAATGTTCAATCCTGAAACGGTTTTGCGGTGAATTAAGCCAGTGCCTCGTTCAAAAAAGCCTTCCCAGGCTGCCTTTCGGCCAAAGGCCCATGGCATCCCAACAGCTTTGCATTTACACCATCAGGGACAATCCTGTTCTCCTGCTTGTATTTGATATAATCTGTCCTGCTGAACTTGGTGAAACCCCACTTCCTGCTTACAATTATTTTCTGCCTTCCTGGAAACTTGAATTTGGCTCTCAATGCTTCTTGTGCATGGTTTCCATTAGCATCTTTGCACCTCACAGAGAGGACTTGCCCAATGTTAACCCTGGCACATGTTCCCTGTGGCTTGCCAAAGGCACCACGCATACCGGTCTGAAGCCTATCAGCTCCTGCACATGAAAGCATCTTGTTGATCCTCAAAACGTGGAAAGGATGGACCCTTACACGGAGATTGAAAGCATCTTTTCCGGCAAATTTGGTCATGAACTTGTTGCAGGCAATACGGGCAGACTCAAGGGCTTCGCTAGAGACATTTTCCTTCTCCCACAGCTAACAAGATGAACGCAGAATGGGAATTCATCAACACCCTTCTTTTTCATTCCCACATCATAGATCCTAATCTTAGGATCAGGGACACCACGACAGTATCTTGACTTTGGGTAGGGCTTGTTCATAATCTGTCGGTAGCACCGCGCAGGTCTTCGACCCATGATCCCCCCCTATTGAGAAGTATTGAATCAGTTTTGTATGCATGTACCTCATGGCACAAAATCACATAGAATGCTTATAACCAAAAGTAAAAGGCAGCTATTCTGAAGCAGAAATAATTACTTTCAACATACGCAACGATCACGGCTAACATTGTGTCGATTTATAATCAGATTAAATTTCCTTGCTTAGAGAACAATGAAAAATGAATCCTGCAACAACACCATTCAATTTTGTTCATTGCCATAATTGATAAATGCCTACAATTAATTCTACTCCAAAGACTATTAGGCCAAAAAACTCCCTCAGAACCAGTGATATTTTCAGCAAATTAACTCAGACAAGGCTGAAACTAATGTGTAAATTACATCATTGGGAGTTTCAACTCTAAACAAAGAGACGGCCATTAATTTTCTACTTCAATAAAATTCACATCATTGGTTCTGATAACAACATAAACCTCTCGTTTGTACTAATAAAACTATAACAAATACTACAGCACAAACTTCACAATCAAAATTGTGTTTGACAGGCATGATAGCAAGAATTCTATCTCAAAACAAATCAGACATGGATATTGATCAAAAAACCAATCAGGCGTGGACCAAAACAGATGCACGTTATTTGTTATATCAAACAACACAACCCCATAAGATATCATGCACATCCCTCAGAATTGAATTCATCAATGGAGATCAGTCCACTACTTTTACTTTGGCTAGCGTTCCTCATAGGGATGCAAAATCCGATTATAAATAGCATACAAGAGTGGGAACGTATTGACAAATCACTATCAGTACATTTTTAAAATAGATGCACACATAGAAAAAAAAAAAAAAAAAACAAAGTCCTCATTCAATCATTCGAAGTATGGCCTGAAGAACTAGCTAGGGCCGCTAGGTGCTTCAAACCTTACAAGGAACAAATGAACAACATACATTATATCATGTCATAACATATCATATTTGAAAACCCTAGTTGACTAGTTTACAACCGGGATTTCATAGATATTTCCTTACATTACTGGGGAGTAGGGACTATGTACCAATTCGTCGTACTATCACTCACTAGTGAACGGTACTGAAAAAAAATAAAAAAAAAAAAACTCACCGCATTAAGAATCATAGTAACAACACAAAACACAGAAGAATATATATGATGCCCAAAAAGATGCTGTAAGATCTTTGACCAATGAAACCTCTCCCCGTGAATATGAATACAACTTCATTAGTTTCCGCATTTATGTTGGTTATATGCTTTTCCAGAACAATGTCAATATTTAACAATTCACTTTCTAAGCCTATATATAGGTAGATTATTAAGTAGTGTAGCATAAAAGATCTTGCAAATGAATCTTCAGTTCAGGTCTCCATAAACTTTCCGCATGGATTATTTCAGAAGAACGAAAGTTTTATTTTAGTCATCCTCAGAGACATAAGAAAGATCTTTAATTATTCATTTTCTAAGCCTATATAACTAATAAATTTCTACATGGGTAATCTAAAAAACTAAAAATATAAATAACATATAGACGTTGATTATTAAGAATATAAAAGGATCTTGCAAATGCCTCTTCAGTTCAGGTCTCCATAAACTTTCCGCATGGATTATCTCAGAAGAACGAAAGTTTTCTTTTAGTCATCCTCAGAGACATTAGAAAGATATTTGATGAACCATTTCCTTTCAAATAAGGAAAGATCTTTGATGTTCAAACCAAGCGCTCGCAAAAATCCTAAAACGAAAGATTGGCACTTTGATTATGCCTTATTTGCTTTATAAAAATGTAAAAAAGGCAATCTCTAAACACAACTAGTTTTGCCATATATTTTCAACACTTTAATGGCATGAACTTTGATCAATGAACCTTTAAAATTGAAACAAACACACAATTGGATTTGAAAGAAACACTTTTTCATTGCATTAAATTTTTTATAATATTTAGTTTTTTATGTCCTCAAGACTATACAATTGATAAAATTCCACAAGGGTACGTAAAAATAAAAAACTACATATCATATATACGTACATTAAACAACGTGAACACAAAAAATCCTGCCAAAGCCTCTTCAGTTCAGGTCTCCATAAACTTCCGCATGGATTATCTCGGTAGAACGAAAGTTTTCTTCTAGTCATCCTCAGAGACATGGGAAAGATCTTTGATGTTCAACCCAGCACTAATGAAAATCCCATAACGAAAAGAATGGAACTTTGTTTATGCCTTGTTTGCTTTATAAAAAAGACAAAATCTATAAACCCAAATAGTTTTTAACATATATTTTCAACACTTTTATGACAATGACTTTGATTAATGAACATTTTACATTGAAGCAAACGCATGATTGGATATGAAAGAAACAATTTTTCATTCAATTGAAATACCATATCATACAGTTAGGCTACAATAGGTTATTGGTGGACCACCGGGCTGAACACTGTAGTTTTATTGGTTTATCAAAAAAACACATGATGGTAACAATTACCTCGCTATTGGAATGTATGAACATTGACAAATAAGGAGGGGCAACCAGTGAATGCTTAAAGGGACTGAAGTTTGGACAGGCTCTGAACTTCAGGAACTTGATCTTGACTGTGGAAGGGACTCTAGAATAATGACAACCAGGGTTCTCGACAAGACCAGAATGTAACAAGGGGRTCGAGGAACTATCAAGAGAGTTGGTTATCACATTTATACGAGTCCAGAGATCAGAAAACAACGTAGTTGACTAAATGGATAAAGTAGGGGTCAAGAAAGAACAGTTGTATTAGGGAACCAGATCAGGTAGCTATGGTTGACCAAACATTTAAGGGCTAAGCATTATGAGGTACATAACATTCTTTTTCAAATACTAATAAAGTTTCAATTGCTAACAATAAGAAAAAGGAAAAGGTGAGACACCACTCCTGAAGGAGTAAACAAAAGGAAACTTAACATACTAGAATATGCAAATCTAAATTCTGGAAGATATAAAACATTTCAAAAGCCTATTAGGCTATTAGCTCTACTGATTAGAATATGGTAGTTATTAGCATAAAGGTTGTAGTCTTGTACATGCATGTCTGTATAATTGGTTACTTAAAGGGAAAAAAAGAAACCAAAGATTCACAAAATCCGATTAACAATACGGAATACCGGCGGAAGTAGCTGTTACAAACACC
>NW_010729081.1:399761-520109 GCF_000365185.1 Nelumbo nucifera
TACTGTAGAAGGGAGTGGTGTGTTCACCAGTGCAATGACTTGGGGCACGTTCAGTGTGGGGACCCCGTCTGCAGAGATGGGTACGGTGAATTGTCCAATGCACACGGTTGGGACCTGGAGTTGGCCCCTAGAGATGTTCATGTCAGCGCTGCGTCCGACATTACTGGAAGATGCCATGGAAACTGGATATGAAATGCTTTGTGGAAAAAAGGCTTTTTGAAGCGATCCCACAGACGACGCCAATTGATGTCGCGCAATCTGGCTGCTCCTAGCTGGTGGTGGCTTAGTTTCCAGTAGACGACGGATGTGGAGAATCTGCACAAAAAGAATCAAAGAACCCGGGGGTGCTTAATCGATGAGGTCGCTCAGATGGTTAAGTCAGTATGTACGAGCTGAGAATAATTAGAGAGCAAGAGAGCTAGTAAGCAGTAAAATGCGCGTACCTTGGGCCCCGGGATCAGATCCAATTCACCCTAAACACCTGATCAGACCCTTTCGACCTCTTTGATACACCAAAAAATCCAGAAAACCCAAATTTCACCTTGAGAGCCCTTAGATCCACCGTTAAACCTGCCTGATACCTATCCGATGACCTCGATTGACCCTCACTTACACCTCAACCATTATATCAGACACAACCATCAGACCCGAAACATCCCAAAACACCCTCCCATGAAATTTGAACTCAAGATTCCTTCATTACCCATCCATAAAACAAAGATTCGATTTTGAATATTCTCGCACCCACCACCCATATCCACTTGATCCGAACACATCTAAACCAATCAAACTTTTTCAATCACCCCAGAATACCAAAAAAACCCTACATATGAAATTTCAGCCCATAACACCTTCATTTACCCTCGACCACGCAAAGATTCCATTTCGAGGCTCCAGATTGATCAAATTCTAAATATGTCCAATCTAGGCCTAGTTGGCTTAATCTAACCTTACAGATTACCCAAAAATCCTACCCCATGAAATTTCAGCCCAAAACACTTTCATTTACCCTCAATCACACAAAGATTCAATTTTAAAGCCCTAAATTAACCAAATCAAACCCTTTCCAAATCTATCCAATACGAGCCTAGTTGGGCCAATCTGACCCTGCCAATCAACCCAGAATGTCTAAAAACCCCACCCCATGGAATTTCATTCAAAATTACCCCCATTTGCCTCTTCATCCAAAAAGATTTCATCTTCGCTCAATCTGATTGACCCATGGACACGAACCCCCTCTGTAGTTAAACCCATCTCAACCCTCAATTTTCTGACCCAAAAATCCCCACCATTGAACCAGAAACCTGGCCTGACCTAGTGACCTCCTTAAACCTGGTTTAACCCATTTTCATCAAATTTACCAAAATACCCCTCCCACCAAAATTACTAAAATGCCCTTGACCAAAGTTTACCATAATATCCCACCAAATCACCGAAAATGCCATTAACCATAGTTACCCCAAATTACCCTAACCTAATTCCCAAAATACCCCTCTCACCAAATTACCCAAATTACCCCTAACCTAATTTTCAAAATACCCCTCCCACCAAATTATCGAAATGCCCTTGACCAAAGTTTCCCAAAATACCCCAACCTAAATTCCAAAATTACCCCTGACCCAATTTCCCAAAATACCCCTGACCAAATTCCCAAATTACCCCTTTGCACTAAATTACCAAAATACCATTATCGAAGTTTCCTCCTTCCAAATTACCAAAATACCCCTTGACCAAATGCCCTTCATACCCTAAAATTTCAAAATTACTCAATTTCAAATTCCCAAAATACCTTTATTGTGTCCCATTTGTCAAGATACCCCTCGTCCCCAAAATACCCTTTAATCCTAAAATTACCAAAATGCCATTCACCCCAAATTTCCATAAATTACCCTTTGGACCCCAAATATTGAACCCCTTATCCCTTTAAACCCTAACTTACCCAAAACCCCTTTTTGTTTTTGATAATTTACTGACCCATCCCTTGCCCTTCATTATAAATAAAGGCGCCTTTCCCAAGAGAAGGGGGGTGTTTGGTGGAAAGGAATAAGGGAATGAAAGGGGGAATTCGAAAGGGGGAGACTCTCGGCTCTCTCTTTTGAAGAGCTGCCGAACTAAGAAAGAAAGTGGGAGCGCTGCAGAAGAGAATAGGGGAGAAAGGAGAGGGCTCGGGTGAGACAAGAAAGATGAAGGGGACTAATAGAGGAGAGGGATTGCTGGACAAGGGTTTTTGCAATAGAAGGTTTCAAGAGTTTGAGAGAGATTGAGGAAGAGAAGGAGGCTTCTTTGAGCTAGAAGTCAAAGGAGATAATAAAGATACAAAATGAGAGAAGATTCCAGCGCCAATGTCTGCACATTCGACATGTCTCTTCGTGCTAAAAGTCCTTAGCGTCAATCCAGACATTCGATAACATCGAATCCTTCAAGTCGTCTAGCTTGAATCCGTAAGCTCTTGAGAATCCAACAACATCATTGTCCCAACAACTCAAGACTAATTCCAGCCTTAGAGTTCTATTGCAACATCATCAGTCTGGTTCACAGGCCACAAGAGATAACATTTGATACCTCATCTCCTTTCCCTTGCTCGAAGTAGATTAACCTTCGTTATCTGTTTATTTATTTCTTTCATTGTCTTTTTGCTTGTTTTTTATATTGTCTTGTTATTTTGATTCTGAAATCAGAGTGTCTCCTGTAACCGAGAGGCTAGCATGCTTCTCCACTCTTCGGACCAGTTCAACTGAGTCCGAAGGTGGGGGTTCTGATAGAAAAGGGGTGAGGGATCCTCGTCCTTTTGCTCAAGCCCCTGCATCCAAAAGGGGACTGGTCTGCAAGATAAGAGATAACATGCTCCTTTGAGTTGCTAGAGAACCTGGTAAGCCAAGATGGGAAATACAGTATTTGCATTGACCAGAGATAGGGGTGCCTAACCCCTTCCCTCTCTCTTTCTCAACTTCCCAGAGCGGCCTTGTCCTAGCTGATCGGTATAGAGTCGTTGATTTTAAATGATTTCATAAAATTTAAATTCAGGAGACCCATCACTCCCCATTATTAAATTCTTGATGGGTGGCGACTTTAAACACTCAGCCAGGAAGTGAACTGCCAGTTTATTCCGACGTTCACACACACACACCTTTCCTCCTTTGACCCCTCTCTCTCTCTCTCTTCCCTCTATCTTCCTCCACAATCTCCATCAACACCAAATCACCTTTCTCCTTGGACCTCTCTCTCTTCCCTTTATCTTCCTCCCACTCTCCATCAATACCAGATCATCAAAGAGAATGCACCATATCCACTCTATATAAAATAACTAAAAAAAAAACCCAAAAAGTAAAGCATCTGTCGATCTATAAATAGTCAAGAAAAAAAAAGTAGAGAACGAGCGGATTCCATCCTCTTTCTTCTTCAACAGTGGGGGTACTTTGTTGATGAAGCAGAGAATGAGTGAACCGAATAGGGGTGGCGGCGGCGGCGACAACAAAATGAAATTCGATTTCTTTTTCTTCTTCCTTTGGGTGACGGCGACGGCGGCAACAACCCCTTATGGAGTCCGACATTTCTCTCTCTTCTTGCTTTGGGCAACGGCGATGGCAGCGACAACCCCCTTTGAACTCCCACCTCTCTCTCTCTCTCTCTCTCATTCCATGACAGCGACAACATAACTCCGATCTCTCTCTCTTCTTCCTCTGGGCGACGACAACAACATTTGAACCCCAATCTCTCTCTTCTTCCTCTGGGTGATGACGACAACGTTTGAACTCCAATCTCTCTCTTCTTCATCTGGGCGACGACGACATTTGAACTTCGATCTCTCTCTTCTTCCTCTAGGTGACGACAACAACATCTGAATCTCTCTCTCTTCTTCCTCTGGGCGACGACAACAACATCTGAACTCCGATATGCTCTCTTCTTCTTCTGGGCGACGACAGCAACATCTGGACTCTGATATGCTCTCTTCTTCCTTTGGGCGACAACGACAACATCTGAACTTCAATCTCTCTATCTTCTTCCTTTGGGCGATGACGACAATATCTGAACTCCGATCTCTCTCTTCTTCATCTGGGCGATGGTGACAACATCTGAACTCTGATCTCTCTTTCTTTTTCCTCTAGGCGACAACCCACTTTGGAGTTTGACCTTTCTCTCTTATTCCTCTGGGTGACGATGACAACATCTGAACTCCGATCTCTCTTTCTTCTTCCTCTAGGTGACGACAACGGCGGCGGCACCCCCCTTTGGAGTTCGACCTTTCTCTCTTCTTCATCCGGGCGATGGCGACGGTAGTGGCAACCCCCTATGAACTTCCATCTCTTTCTCTTTCTCTCTCTCTCTCTCTCTCTCTCCTTCCACAACAGCGACAACATAACTCTGATATCTCTCTTCTTCCTCTGGGCGACGGTGACAACATATGAACTCCGGTCTCTCTCTTCTTCCTTTGGGCGACGACGACAACATTTGACCTCCAATATCTCTTTTCTTCCTTTGGATGATGGCGACATTTGAACTCCGATCTCTCTCTTCTTCATTTGGGTGACGTCGACAACATCTAAATCTCTATCTTCTTCCTCTGGGTGACGATGATAGCATTTGAACTCCGATCTCCTCTCTTCTTCCTCTAGGCGATGATGCCAGCATCTGAACTTCTCTCTCTCTCTCTCTTCTTCCTCTGGGTGATGACGACAACATCTGAACTCCGGACTTCGATCTCCCTCTTCGTCCTCTGGGCAATGACGACAACATCTGAACTCTGATCTCTCTCTTTTTTTCCTCTAGGCGATAGCGGTGGCACTGCCCTATAACTTCACCTAGCGACGGATGGGTGGCAAGTGGGTGGAGTAGAAACTATTGGAGAGAGAATGAGATAGAGTAGTGTAATTCCACCTAGCAGCAATAACATTTGAACTCATAAAGGGTAGTTTAGATATTTTGCATTGTTTTTTACGGAGATTAACGATAAGAATAGAGTTAGTCAAATTTTAGAAACAGCAGGGGTAGTATTAGTCGACTTTTAAACAATAAGAGTATACTTGGTCAATTAGTTAAACCATTAGAATAGTCTAAGAAATTTAACCCCTAAAAAAAACAGTCCGATGAGTGATTGGATACGATGCCCGATACCCGATACCCGATAACCGATACCCGATACCCGATATTCCGATGCTATAATCCTAGGCCGTGCCAAATAACCCACCAGAAACCTGCTTCTAGGGTTGCCGTTTATTTGCTCAAATCCTCAAACTAAAATCGAGTGTCAGCGGCAGACGACGACATGAGTTAATGATAAAGAACCATCGGTCGTCGTCATCGATCACCATCTGATTCAACCCAGAACGGTACCGTTAGAGCCATATTGGTTCCCTACAACTTGGTTGTGAACTTTGGATCAAGAGTAGTAAAGAAAAAGGGGACGAAGAAGCTCATCTAGCGAGCGTACAAAAGACCTAGAGGAAAGAGAGAAGAAGCTCATCGATGGACTAGGGTTTCGTTTTCTTCATTCTTCGAGGACGGGTTCGTAGTGATCATTGTTGTAATAATAACACGGTAACACCATCAATAAAACTTACAAAAACTGCTAACAGTATATTGCTTTGTAATTATAATAAAAAAAAAAGAATAATGATAAAAAACACGGCATCTTCTCGCGGTGTGGCCACGAGGTCTAACCTGAACACTAGCCGTACCAGTACCGGAATCGATATCTCTAAACCTTTGAAAATCGCTTCGACCGCTGTGGCAGATGGGCGCTCTGGCATAGTTTCCAAGAAACGGCCGGAAGGCGCTTCGACTTCGGCCCCTAAGAGCAAAGAGACCAAGCTCAGTGCTCAATCTCCTCCAGGTACTTTCTCCATCCATTTTTTTTTGACATGTATGAGTTGTACACTAGGTGCACATTTATGTGGAAAAGCAACTGTAGTTGTGCTTAGCTGTGCATGTTTTTTGTGTACTAGAGTTTCAGACGTGTTCTTGGTCTTCTCAGTATGATAAATATGTTTCTGTCGAAGTTTTTCTTTTGGGTAGATTTGTTCGTGACATCTTGCCATTATGCATTTTATTTGGTTACAGTTACGTTGAGTCAGTTTATGTGATGCTTTCTGTCTTGCATAGGTTGTATGGTGCGTTTTGGAGGGTTAAAGGGCTAGGGCTTTGATTTGGTATGTTTCATTAGTCCTAGGGTTTTGATCAATTGGTGTCAGATCTGCCTAGACTTAAGTGAGTAGCACCATGGTTTCAAGTCACTGGATGGGCTACTTGAGAGTTACGTGTGAATGGATGCCTAGAGGCTAGAGTAGAGTAAAAGCTAGCACATATCAAGTACGAGAGTGAGAATTATCCTGAGCGAGGGTTGTTGAGACATTGTTAGTGGTAAGTTACAATCGCAAAGGATTAAAGGGCCTGATTTGGTTCTCATTAATCGGTGTTAGAGCCTATCTCACATCTCGGGTTTGAATCATGAAGAAGGGCTGAAGTGGTTTTTTGGAGTAGAGTGAAAGCCATAGCTGAAAAAATGCGAGCTGCCTGGAATTAGAGCTAACATGGGTTCAAATGATCCTTTTTTTTTCTCTGTAATAAAAATTTCTATTTACTACAAAAAATGTGATTGAGTAATGGAAAAAGGTTAGATTAAAGAAAGCCTACATGGAGCAGGGTGAAAATTTCCTCGTGGAAAATTTATCAAAAAAAAAAACAAAACCTCGTTCGAAAAGGATATTTGCCAGTTGCCACTGGAGTGAGAACCACACACAGTGAGTTGTCAAGACATTGATTACAGGGCATGGTATTTTATGGACACAAGTGGATAAAAGGGCCTGGTTTAATTTTTACAGGGCATGGTATTTTATGGATACAAGTGGATAAAAGGGTCTGATTTAATTTTTATTAGTCCTAGGTTGTTTCTTGTATTTGTTGGTTTGAATCAGTTAATATTGGAAAACTCCATGTTTAGAATTTGAATCACAAAAAAAAAAAAAACTACCTGATAGATGGGCTACTTGAAGCTGTTGCATGGAAAGGGTAACCAGTTGCCAAACTGAGTGCTTCCAGAGAGCTATAGTATAGCATGGAATTGATAATTTGAATTTTGGAAGAAGGGCCAGAAATGCCAATCAATAGGTAAAATGAGGCGTCATAATATCAGCTACTAAGCATGGTAGTATAATATGGCTCAAAAGGATTAAAGGGCATTATTTGAATCAGTTATAGGTATTTCTCTAATCTATAGGTAGTGTCCCTATAATTTTTTTGGGTACAAAGGAAATAAGGTCAATCAGATCTAGGAAAACAGCATCCAGAACTATAAGCTAATGCCAGATAAGCTATAGCCCAGCAAGGAGATGATAGCGTGTCAGCACTGTGACCTTGATTGGTGAGCCAATCTACCACCTGGTTACCTTCTGTATTAATGTGAGAGTATGAGATTGTTATGTTCTCTATTGATAAAAAAAAGATTGTTATGTTGTCCTCCAGTTAAATTTTCATGCACTCCGCGAAGCACCTCCATGAAGCTTCAAATGAACCACACAACTTCTATAGTGACTTTGGAATCTCCTTTGATGATGAATTGACCAGTGATTTAAAAGGCTTGCCTTAGGTGCGCCTAGGCGGACAGGCGAGGCACATTTTAGGGTAGGCGCCTCGCCCAAGGTCTTAAATTCTTAGTCCCTATTTGGTAATGTTGTTCATTCATTCATCCTACTAAAGTATCTTCTTAAAAAGTAGTTAAAATTATAAAATCATTATTTTTTTTTTGTGTGAGAACTAAGAATTTAAGATCTTAACATGGACTTGTTGGGGCTTGCCTCGAAGTGGATTGTAGAATCAGGAATGTAATATGTTTTACATCACATTAGATACTTTAAGTAATGCAATTGAGGAAAAAAATAGATTGTGGGTTTTACATGCTTGAAAATGTTTTATATGTTTGATTTTATTTTTAAATTCACATTTGAATATGCTTTACATGTTATGTTTATGTGTTTTAATTTTAGGTAATAGGTTTTTTAAAACATTTATTTTAAAATTTAAAGTTTATATTTTTTATTAATATTATATTTAACATTTTTTTTTTAATTTTCACCCTTGCTTCAAAAAGGCGTGTGCCTTGCACCTTAGGCGCAAATTGACCCCTGTGCCTTTTTTGCGCTTTGTGCTTTTAAGACACTGGAATTGACTTCCATTCATAGATTTAACTACTTCGTGGGCCTCAAGGCCCACCCTCATTTTGGCCACCATTATACTAGTGATAGCAATGGGTCCTTTGGCCTGTTGTATGATTTCTCTCCTATGGTTTCTTACCACATACCTATAGGCACAATTGCCATCCTCTCTCCTAGATGCATCAATATTTATTTTGATTTGACCAGGGTTGGGAGGGTTCCACCCGATCCATATTCCATAGTATTTTCGGATCCTTCCTCTCATTGCCATTTTGTATTTTTGAGTATGTAAGTAATCTCTTGAGCTTTCTAGGGCCTTTTTAATTGTTTTTGGAGGCCTAAATTCCTTGTTATTAAAGATCTTCTCATTTCTATGCTTCCAAATATACCTGAAAATAAAAGCAAATTTTTTTCCCACGGATAGTGGTATGTCTTGTCCTTTTTTTACTAGAAATTCTATCAACTATTCTTTGATTGTAGTTTGATTACCTGAAGGGGGTGATAATATATCATCAACTAGCATACAAACTTGACCTGCTGCCTGGCGATGGATAAAGAGGTGGTTTATGTCTTCCATCTCTCCCCAAAACTTGCACTCTAGGTCATAGTTGAATCCTCTATCAAATAGTTTCTTTTTTGTAGGGAGCTTATCTCTTAGGGTTAGGCCACATAAATATTTTGATTCTCGGGGGGCATTGAATTCTGTTTATTCTCATGCTTATTTTCTAGATGGTTTCCTGTTCCTGTTCCTCATTTATAAAATCTTAGGCTGATATAACCGAAAAGGTTCCTTTTGGATTTAGACCCCATACCATATCATCTTCCTATTTCACTCAAGGGCAACACTATTTTTTTAATTTTTTCCTAATTTCCTTAGGGAATAGTAAGCCTATTTTCTCCATATCCCATTCCCTCATTGGATTTTTGATAATTGCCTCAACTTAGTCTGATTTGACTGGTTCGTACTACTCTTAACCCAATAGAATCTACCAAGGATGTGTTTGTAGCCCATCATTCCGTCCATAGGTTATATGTCTTTCCATATCCTATTATCCAAGACACAAACTGCTTTATCTTTTCTCTTTGTTTGCATATGCCTTTCCACACCCATGGAGCTAATTTTCGAACCGAGGCTTGTAGGAAGTTCTGATTTTTTAAATATTTTTTCCTTACAATTTTGACCCATCGATTATTATCTTCCTTCATTGCTTTCCATCCAAGCTTCATAAGATTTGCACTATTGATGGCTTCCATTTTTTTTGATTCCTAGACCACCATTTGGTTTTGACATACACACTACATCCCATTTGGCTAGGTAAAAAGGCTTCTTTTCTTTTTTCTTCCTCCATAACATTTTTATAGTTTTTCAATCTCCTTTATATTATTTTTGGGGAATTCGAAAAGGCTTATTTGGTAGTGTCCCTATAATTAAATGAAGAAAAATTGCCTGTTGGTTTTTGCTGAATATCTTTATTCCTCTGAATAAATAAGATGGCTTTTCTTTAATTTCTTTTTTATTACTTCTGTTATGATCTGTGAAGAAAACGTTTATTTCCAAACCTCATCTTTTAGTTAGTATTTGTAGATGGACTTTGGATGGGATTTTAGACCTTCAGATTCAACATTTGTAATAGTTGTTTTTTGTAGTTTTCTTTTATGATGAAATGGAAAGAAATGCATAGTTCTATAACTTTTACGAAAAACAAACTAGAAGATCATTAATCATAATACTATATGCTACCTGCTTTTCAGCAATCCAATGATTCCTAGTCTTTAGGCAGTTGTTAAATTATTTTTTTTTGTCATGATTAATATATCTTAATATTTAACATGTTTTATCTGTTATCTTTGCTTCTTTGAAGAGCTATCAGATACAGAAAGTGAGGAGACAGAACTTAGTAGTTCCAATGGAGAGGAGTCATCTTGGATCTCTTGGTATTGTGGGCTTAGAGGAAATGAACTCCTTTGTGAAGTTGATGAGGACTATATACAGGATGATTTCAACTTGTGTGGACTTCAAGGACAAGTTCCTTATTATGACCATGCATTGGACATGATTTTGGATAATGATTCTTTGAGTGGTATGGTTTTTCTATACAATCTTCCCTCGCTATTTTTCTTTTCTATCTTTTTCACTCACCCTCCCCACGAATCTCCACTTTATCATCTTTAGGTGTTGGAACAAGTTAAGCAATGTTTCAATCTTATATAAAGTTAGTAACTAACAATGGTTTTGCTATGAATTAATGGAAATGGTCCTGTTTTTCAACATCCGGATTTTCCCTTTTTCTTGTTTTTTTGGTATAATGGGGCAATTTGATGCCTTTTGGGCTTTAAGAATGTGCATGTGGGCTGTAATGACCTCTAAACATTTGAAATTGCTGTGGAGCCTCTACCGTTGGTACCACTTATTGTGTCTTTGCTCATCTCTAAACATTACCTGTTCCTTGCATTGGGAATCTTTTTATCTTTGGGAAAACATTTTACAGGTGAGTTGGATGGCGAAGAACACAGTGAGATTGAATCTGCAGCAGAGTTATTATATGGCCTCATACATGCCCGCTATATCTTAACCAATAAAGGATTAAATGCTATGGTAAGGTTTCACTTCTGATGGCATTGTTTAGAGATTGTTGACTTTATTAGGTGCATTTTATTTTGGTTACAAACTTGTATCTGCAGCATGAGAAATACAAGAGGGTGGATTTTGGACGGTGCCCTCGGGTTTTTTGTGCAGGGCAGCCATGCTTGCCTGTTGGCACATCGGATATTCCTCATAATGGCTCTGTGAAGATCTATTGCCCAAAATGTGAAGATCTGTACTTACCTAGGTGCAAATATCAGGGTAGTATCCTTTATTTAGATGTTTAAAATTCAGCACTATTACTTTTTGATGGACAAATTTGGCACCATTAAAACATAGATACATACAAGCCCTTTTATCTAGATAAAACTTATATGGATCATATAACTCTTGTTTTCATATATTATTTACATATACATCTATTTTTGTGTATTCATACATGTATACATACGAGTGCATACACATATATCAGTACATGCATATTCACACATATCTGGTTCACTTAGATAATTTTGTCTTCAAGAAGGTATATTGTGCATTTTATTACTTCACAAAAAGTATGGGAATGTACATCATCCATATACATCATGGGAATGTGAAGCGGAAAAAAGTGACAACTATAGTTGAGCTTATCTATATAGGGACACAAAAAATAGAGTTATTGGGTAAATGTCTTCTTGGATCAAGTAATGTGAGAGATAGCTGGAAGAAATGAAGAGAATAAAGTTGATGGAAAACAGTTTAGAGGAAAGGAGAGAATAGGTTACATGATTCCTATTCCTCTTTATTTACTCAAAAACATATATTTAAATTATAAAATATACCCATGTTAAGATGTTTTATATTCCTATACTATAGTCTCAAATGCATCATGCAACTCTCCCCCTTTGGTTGGAGCATAATTGTCATATATACCCAGCAATAGTATACAGATTGGACTTTACAATCACTTTGGTTATATTTGGTAACTGATCCTCTCTAGGTTAGCAAAGTTCCCCAGTTCAACCTTCTCACATGTGTGGTGTGATATTCCTATCCACATCAATGTGTTCAATTCTCTCTTTTTGAATTGGATTGTGGGCAATGCTTATACTATTGGACACTCAAGTTTGTGGAGAAGTGTCTTCAAGCAGAGAAACTCACAGGTCCATGTACAATGGTATGATACTTTACCTTAAAAGTAGATCCAACCACACCGGATTGTTTTTTACTCTTCTAGAGGCTAGATTTCCTTCCACTAGTGTAGAATGCCCAGAAGTTGACCTTTTGTTAGTAACTAAGCCTCCTCAATCTAATATGAATTGGCCTCAACCTTCATGTGTCCATTCTTTCAAAATATTGAGAAGACTAGACCTTGGAGAACGACTTAACTAGCTAACTACTCCAATGTCATATGGAATATCTGGTTTGGATAGCTAATAAAAAAATCTGGTTTGGATAGAGATAGATTTGCTTCTGTACCATGTGTTGAAACATACTGACATCATGTAGTGCTCACCTTATTGATCATTCAATTTCAGATACCTTTTTTTCCCATAGGTGTATCTTCTATCTTGGAAACAAATTTCCTTTTTTTTTTTTAAAAGAAGATCAAGGGTGTATTTATGCTGAACAATGAAAACACCTCCCTTAGACCTTGCCACCTCAATATCAATAAAATGTACCTATGACCCTGTTTGTTTGTAGTGCAATTTCATTTGAACTGGAAATGAAGTATGGGAGTCCAAATGAGCTTTATTACAAATTCTAGTTTACTTTTGTTTCAGGTTTTACTTTGTTTCCTTTTTTTCATATATTAGATGAAATACAAAAAGACATGTACCAAAGTTTAATAAAACCTGGAGTAAAAGTGAACCGGAATTTTCACTCCCATTTATTTGTACTAGTGCAAATAATGTTGCATTGAGCCTAATGTTGTTAATCCTTTTTGCACTTAGCTTAGTGTGTTAGTAGTAGATGTTGGAGTCTATTATTAGTGTATATAAAATTTGTGTACAATCTTTGCATGTGTATATGTTATTGGGGTATGGTATTAGAAGATTTACAGAATGAAGGAAGCTTGTGGAATGACAGTTTGGAGAATAGAAATGGAGGTTAATGGATTGATGTGGGTGGAGGAATGGCATAAAACTGAATGCCTAAGGGTTGCAACTTGGGTAAGCCTGGGTTAGGCATATGTTAAAATTTGAAAGGGCTTGGTCTGAGGGCCTGGGTCTAGTGTAGTGGAGTTTCTTTAAATTGGTTACCAATTTGCTGGACCCCTTCGAATGAGTTGCGTAATGGCTCAGAGAATGAGGTGGGGACATAATGGAGTCTCACAAAATGAGTAAAGTGGATCCATGGCATGGAACCAAAGGTTCCGAAATAGATTGAAATAAAGAACTTATTGACTGGCGGTGCCAACTTATATTATTATATATAGGGCGACCATAATTAAAAGGGGAAAGACCCATATGCCCCTACTTAAGTTAGAGTACATAAATTGATAAAAGACTACCTTAACCCGACCAAACAAACTTTAACTCAGTAGAATACAAACATAAAAAATAAAATAAACATTCCAACATTTGTCCTCAAGTTGGGACACAGATGTCAATCATGCCCAACTTGTCACACAAATTATTATGCTGCACACTTCTCCGTTCACAAGTTTTCTGTCATACCCACTGGTAGATTTTCTGTCATCAACTGCCCTTGCCCAATCAGCCTCTATATACACCTCCACCTTCAAAGTCCATGTTTTTGGAATAACAAACCAGCTCTTGGGAACTTCTTGAGGTATCTAAGGATCATTTTTGCAGCTTCAAACTGAGTTGTCTTAGGGTTATGCATGAACTGACCAAGGACACCCACTGTATTGGTGGTATCAGGTCTGGTCCTAAACAAATATAGGAGTCTCCCTACAAATCTCTGGAACTTTTTCACATCTTTTAAAAACTCCCCCTAACTGTCCTCTAGTTGATGGTTAGGTTCAATGGGTTAATCAATTGGCTTCACTTTTAACTTGCTTGCATCCTCTAATAGATCTAGTACTTAATTTTCTTTGGGAAATAAAGATGCCCTTTTGAGAGCAAGTTACTTCAATCCCAAGGAAATACCGTAAGGGGCCTAGATCTTTCACCTCAAATTGAGTGGTTAGGAATTTCTTCAGCTTCTGTATTTCAGTCTTCCAATCTCCTGTGACCACTATGTCATCAACATACACAATTAAAGCTGCAATTTTCTCTTCACCTTTCTTTACATAATATGATCTAATTGGCATTGTTTGAACTCCATCTGCTGTACAACTAAGTAAAACTTAGTAAACTAGGCCCGAGGTGATTGTTTTAAACCATATTATAAATTTCTTAATCTGCACACCTTCTGCTCACTACCTTTCGGCACAAAAAGCTGGAGGTTGAGGCATGTAAACTTCCTCCTCTAGGTCACCATTCAAGAATGCATTTTTAACATCCAACTGGTGAAGTTCCCAATCAAGATTAGTTACCAGTGAAAGGAGGATTCTAATCGAATTCATCTTGGCTACTGGAGCAAGGGTCTCTACATAGTTTACTCCATATACTTGCGTAAACCCTTTGGCCACCAATCTAACTTTGTACCTTTCTACTGAACCATTAGCCCTATGCTTTACTGTGAATACCCACTTGCATCCCATTGGTTCATTTCTTTCAGGAAGATCTACCAACTCTCAGGTGCCATTTTGTGTAAAGCGTTAGTTTCTTCCTTCATTGCATCTATCCATTCAGGTTTGGATAAAGCTTCTGCTACATTCTTAGGAACAAAAACATTGTCAACAAAGGAAAGGAACACACGATATGAAGGTAAAACATGATCATAGGACACAAAGTGAGAGATAGGGTGATTAATAGTACAAGATCTAACACCCTTTCTCTTAGCAATAGGAACATCAAGATCATTTATAACAGGGGGATCACAATCAAGAGGTTCAGGAATATCAATGGGAACAAGTGTACCTAGTTGACGAGGAGGATCTGCCTCTGGAGAGCCTGATGATGTTGGTTGCACAGTTTCAGGTTCCACGACTTTTGAACTCTACTAGCTCTTATGGCGGTGAAGAAAGACACAAAATGGAGGAGGATCAGGAAGTGAAGGTAATTGAGTCTGAGCCTCCTCAACCCTACTCTCCTGAGGAGAAACCGAGAAAAAGATTGATTCTCAAAGGAGACATCCATGGAGATATAGTACTTGTGTGAGATAGGATCATAGCAACGGTAACCCTTTTGAGATAAAGGGTAACCAAGGAACACAGAGAATGGCACGAGGATCAAGCTTACAACAAATAAGAGACAAATCATGAACAAAGCAATGACACCCATTAAAATAGGGGACAAAGGAGCCGTAGGAAACAAAAGTTGATGTGGGGCCTTATACTCTAGTAACCGAGATAGTATACGGTTGATGATATGTGCAACACGTAACAACATCCATCCAAAAGCGTTTTGGAACATTCATATGGAGTAATAAGCCAAGAGCTACTTTGAGAAGATGACAATTTTTTCTTTCAGCGACACCGTTTTGTTGGGGTGTCCTCGCACAAGAGCTCCGATGAAGAGATCCACACAAAGCAAAGAACTCTGTGAGATCACTGTGGAGGCACTCCTTTGCGTTGTCCGACTGGAAGATATGAATCTCAGTTTGGAATTGAGTGAAAATCATGCGTTGAAAATCTTTCACAATCTTTGGTACTTTGTCTCTAGATCTAATAGAATAAACCCATGTATATCTGGAGTAGTCATCAATCAAAGTAATGAAATACTTATATCTAGTCTCAGAAGGTAGAGTAACAGGGCCCCAAACATCAGAATAGATAATATGAAAAGGAAATTCAGATCTTTTATTTCTTAAAGGAATAGAAATTTCTACAATGTTTGCTCAATTGGCATGTCTGACACTGCAAGTCACTAACTAACAAAAGCTTAAATAACTTAGGAAACATAAGTTTTAAAGACTCAAACGAAAGACGACTAAGACGATTATGCCACAAAAAGGCATGACTCTCACTAGATGAACTTGAGGACTTTGTAGCGCTACAAGGCTGGCTTTATTCTCCAACACGTTGAGACCATCCACCATGCGTCCTCTACCAATTGTCTTCCCCGAGGCCAAGTCTTGAAACACACACGAATAAGGAAAAAAAGGTCATTGAACAATTCAAGGAGTGAGTAATACTGCTATGGAAAGTAAATTGATAGGTAATTTAGGAACATTCAACACATTAGAGAGGGTAAGATCGAGAGGAAGGGAGATGGTTCCTTTACCGGCTATGGTGGAAAATGACCCATCAGCCAGTCTCACCTTATCTCTCCTATAGAGGAGGTTATATGCCTGAAATAAATTTGACTTACCAGTCATGTGGTTTGAGGCTCTAGTGTCAATTATCCAAGGGGAATTAGATGTATGGGATGACACATGGAAAGCAATGGCAGTGTTACCTGATGTAGACGCAAAGGAGGTAGGGAAGGGGTAGGGCTAAAATTCATCTGGCGAAGTGTCCTACCATATAATTCCAAATGGTCACGAAAGGAGTTGATGATCTCTTCCTTGGGGTCAGAACCAGAGTGTCGCTCTTGGGGTACCATGGAACTAGTCTCTTGAGATGCCACATTTGCTGAATTATATTTCTTCTGACTCTACTGAGTTAACTTCTTACTTGGATCAGATGTTGATTTCTTACTCAATTCCTGAGCCCATTTAGGCTTGCCATGAAGATCCTAACATGTCTCGTGTGCTTAGACTTTTGACAATGAGTGCACCAAAGCTTGTCTTTGTCATACACTTGGTGTTTTAAAAGCGAAAGGCGCAAGGCGAGGCGTGCACTTTTTTGAGGCAAGGCGCACAATTTAAGAAAAAAAGCTAAAAAATAAAAAAAATTATAAAACATAATATTAATAAAAATATAAACTTAAGTTTTAAAAAACCTATTATCTAAAATTAAAATAAATAAACATAATATGTAAAGCATATTCAAATGAGAATTTAAAAATGAAATCAAACATATAAAACATTTTCAAGTGTATAAAACCCATAATCTCTTTTTTTCTCAATTGCATCAAGTAGCTAATGTGACATATTACATTCCTAATTCTATGAGCCGCCTTTGTGCCATGCCCCTCGAGGCAAGCCCAAAACCCTAATATGTAAAGTTTAATTCCTGTAGACCATTCAAGGTAGTTCAGTCCATCAAAGGGGATTACAGCCATGAGGAAACTCATATCCATCCCACCACTCATTCCATTTTGACCTTCTGAAATTCCAGAAGTTGCAGAATTCTCAGAGTACATGATTCAAACACTTTTCAGATCCTACACACACCTTATGATCCCTCCTAACACCAAAAACAATCCTAGTAACACACCAAAGATGCAGCCGGCATGCACACACTGCAATCTGGACACAATCTGAATACAAACCAGCTTTGATTGTCCAAATTTAGGTTGATTTCAGTGTTGTACTGCCCTAACAGTCAGACTCCACCAACTTCCAGACCATCCAGACACATTGATTACCAGGAGAGGTCATAAAACAGTACCGTCACACCACAAAGGTTAAAAAACAGGCCATCCATGACCTACAGGTCTTGTATTTTCAGGTATGGGATCACAGGATCCATAAAAAAAGAGGTTAGAACCTCAGAACTTCTCTGACGACATTCAACAGTCTTGATTCATTTGTTTTTTCTTGGTACACGTTCAAGAGAAAAAAAAGGTAATAGAATAAGTTTGTACCAGTTGTAGGTAAGCCTTTCTGAACTCAGTTGAAGAAGACAACAAGATAAGGAAGAGAGAACTTGTTCGATCTGCTCTCAGACCTAGTAGAACCGCTCTGATACCATATTAACAGAGTTAGAGAGGAGAAATAAGGAAGAAAAAGAGAAGGGAGAAGAGAAGAGAAAGGTTTTGGAGTGAACTTACTGACTGGCGGTGCTAGCTTATATTATTATATTGGGCGACCATAATTGAAAGGGAAAAGACCCTACTTAAGTTGGTACATAAACAATGATAAAAAACTACTTTAACCCAACCAAACAGACCCTAACTCAGCAGAATACAAACACAAAAAATAAAATAAACACTCCAACAAGGTTTTACTTTGTTTCCTCTTTTTTTTTTTTTTTCATATACAGATGAAATACAATAAGACCTGTATCAAAGTTAAGTAAAACTTGGAGTAAAAGTGAACCAGAATTTTCAATCCCATAAAATAAACACTCCAACAAGGTTTTACTTTGTTAATCCTTTTTGCACTTTGCTTAGTGTGTTAGTAGTAGCTGTTGGAGTCTATTATTAGTGTATATAAGATTTGTATAAAATCTCTGCTTGTGTATATGTTATTGGGGTATGGTATTAGAAGATTTACAAAATGAAGGAAGCTTGTGGAATGGCAGTTTGGAGAATAGAAATGGAGGTTAATGGATTGATGTGGGTGGAGGAATGGCATAGAAGTGAATGCCCAAGGGGTGCAACTTCGGTTAGCCTGGGTTAGGCATATTTTAAAATTTGAAAGGGCTTGGTCTGAGGGCCTGGATCTAGTATATATATATAGGAATATGATGTCTTTGACTATGGTTGTTTTTGCTTCCATTACCTGCATCAACCCTCATAAACATTGCTGATAAGTCTAATGGGCCTGAAATCCTTCAGCTCCAAGGCTTCCTTTATTTAATTTTTTTACAAAAGCTGTGAAATCTGCATTAACACTTCATTTGAAGGATCCAGTTCAATGGAACTCACAAAAATTTCTAAGATATTTCTTCTGATTATACCCCCAAACCTCTTATGGTATGTCATGATAAAGTCATCAGGCCCTAGGGTATTATTCCCCTCCAAATCCTTGAGTGCATTTCTTGTTTCTTCTATAGATAGTTTCTCTAGGCATTCTGCTTGCCTTTCCATGCTGTGTCTTCTTTTCCATGATTCATGATAGAAGGATTTGTAACAGGATATGACTGCTCTCTTATATCATCCTCCACAAATTCCCCATTGACCTGTATTAAATTTCTAGGTCTGGCATTTGTTATTTTGTAGAAAGACTTGGTGCTATTATTCCCTCCTTCAACAAAGAAATTCTTGCCTGTTGACACCTTGTCATAGTTTTGCTTGGCTGGAAGTACATAAACTGTTTTCTATAATTATATCATGAATACAGGGATTTGAACATGCATTTCTGCTCTTAATGGTTTTCTGAAGTATTTGTGCCAGACAACTTATTGGTGTTGGGCATTGAAATATGTTTGTATGTTCTTGGTTGGTAAGTGACACCGGATGTACTGATAAAAAAAGAGGCAGATAAGGGTGGACATGCTTTGTGAGACTTATGAGATGAATGCTGTTCATAGATCAATGGATCTTCACCCTCCCTCTCCCATAATCCACCCAAAGATAAAAAGAGAAAAGAAAATTAGAGGTTGACCCTTTCAGTTTCCCATTGAAATCAGAAGATCTAAGAGAGTCAAGTGCATAGACTTGTTAAGGATAATCTGTTCTAGAGTTTCATCTCAACAAGTCGCAGGAGTGAGATAGCCAGATCATTCACATTTTTTTTTTTTTCCCGTTGTGAATTGTTATCAATAATGGTGTCAAAACCTGAAGTGTTGAATCCATCGCTCAATTGGAAGTCACAAAAATATTAGATAATAGTTTATTGTGAATGGTAGAGTGGTTTTCTCTTTCAGAGAGAAATAGGGTGCTCTTGGTCTCAGAGTCTTCTCTTGTACAGGTTCTTTGTGTTTGAGAAAGGAAAGGGAAAACAGGTATTTAAAGGTCAAGGATTGGTTGGTTTGGGTTGGTAACTATAAGACACTATATGCTATTTTTTATTCTCCTTCATAGTGAAAAACTGTTTCATTTCTCTTGTGTACATAGGCCGTAAGGCCAAACCACATAAATCCTTTGTGTTTTTGGTGGTGCTCGCCTGTTTGGTTTTATTATTATTATCATGTGTGCTTAGATTTCTTTATTGTTGTTGCTATTGGATTCTTGGTTGATCTTTTGTTTCAAATGCTCTTTTGGGTGGCTATTTGTGGGCCTAATATTGAGTCTTCATGGGAATTATGAAATTTACTTTATAAAAAGATGTTTTGACTACAATGCGATAGTCAAGTCATATGTAATACGAGGTCCTCATGTAACAAATTGCAGCATTGCTTTGCTTGAATAAGTTCTGGTTGCTTCTATTTTCATTGTAGCAGAGAATTTAAGTAACAGAGCATGATATTGTTAATTATTACTGTTATATAAATCGTTTTCTATTTTGGTCTCATATCTTTGAGGTTGTTGGTATAGGGTTGATTTTACAATGTACAATCTTTGCTTTCCCCTTTCTTTGTCTCTTTGACATATCTCAGATATGGATGGTGCTTATGTTGGCACAACATTCCCACACTTGTACTTGATGACGTACCCTTCCGCAAAGCCTGCAAAGCCGGTTCAGTCTTATGTACCAAAAGTATTCGGATTCAAGATCCACAAGGGTTCAAGATGATAGATGATATCTAGGTTGACATGATAAGGACATCAATGCTACTGCATAATATGCAACCGGATGGATGTGTAAAATGGTAAAGAGATGTCCAGCAGAAAGAAAAAAAGAACTGGTAAGAGATGCTAGAAATAGCATAGAGAAGCTTCATCAACGCTCCACTAGCACCATATAATTAATCCTAGCCTAGGAATGCATGCTTTTTTTTATTTTTTATTTTTTCGTGTGATATGTGGCCCACGGGTAAGAAACTGATTATCGTCATTTTCCCATCACAAATCACTACAAAGATTGATAATTCAACGATGACACCAGAAAATAAATCATCGTTTTTTTACTCCAAATCCCAAGCACAGGAGTACATCCCATCTAATGACTGATACTATCAAGTTATGGTTGTCATTTGCCTTTTTACCATAAACGTTGTATCCCAATTCTCAAGTGCTTTATTTATTGCAAGCACAAATCGAATTTTCAGTTTCTCCCCTCGGCCTCAACGAGAGAATCTGTCGAGGAAGCCGCCTGTTTTTTATCATTAAACTGCTACGAGGAACAAATATGAGATAATGGCCATCGCATGTGTTTTATCATTAGACGAGGGGTGTAATTATTGGTTTAACAGCCCTCACATTGCCATCGCATTCAGCTAATCCAAGTTCATATTTTACATGCATTGGACATTGACTAAAAGCTTTGGAAGTTTTTAACATGTTTTTAAAATAAGGTATTTATACTTATATATATATATATTCAGAATCTTTATCTTATGCATCATATTTGCATATGAAGTATTGTTATGCACCAACACCAAAAGTTGAGTCAATGTGTATCGGAGTTTTGGATTGGATTAGGGTGCTTCCAAATTTTATTCAATTTCTAATCAAATGCTATTTGCTTCATCTGAGTTCAATCCAATAATTGATATAGTGCATCCGAATCCTAGATAACTGGATCAGATGTCAGATCAGCACCTAGATCTTAGGTCTTAATACTAATTTATGAAATTATAGGTTGTGTTTTAATAAATGACTCCAAAACTACTTGGCTGTTTAAATTTGGCAACCTGGATCGTCAAAATGACTCAAGTGATAATTAATTGGTACCGGATACATTTTAGGGTGAACTCAATTAATTTCATGTAGGGCTAGTGAGAGTCCTAAGCTTGCATTTGTTTGCATTGCAAATGCTGGTCGGATACATGGATGCACCTCGGTTTAGTTTTGTAAGCAATTGGTAAGAATATCGAAGTTTATTGAAAATGGCATCCATCACAATTTCTAAGACATGTTTGTATTTAAAATGAGAGAAAAGTTTGTATCCAATTTTTGAATACAAACCTTGCATTCAAAGTTGGTCAAATGTAAAAAAGTAGTTTAAGTATTGGAAATCATGTTTGTATTCATTAAGACCAACTACAAAACTTATCAATGAACAATTTTATATTTTCATGTAGCATATTTGGAGTTCACATTGGCACCCCACAGCACATTCCATATTGGAAACATGAGAGATCTTCCCAATGCATGCTGTCTGGGGCGTTGATGTGATCTCGCATAATTGATGTTGAATGTCGGCAGCAAAAGTCTTCTCTGCACACTTTAATTCTTTTTTGGGAGAATGACTGTTCAGCCCACCTTAGAATTCTTATCTCCACCATACAGGTGGGTGGATTAATGCCAAATTTACAGACATGATACTATTTATAGGGGCTACTAATAGACTATAAGAGGCTGTGGTTTCAAAATTTTGTAGTGTATTTCTCCGTTTTTTCTTCGGTTTCATGCAGCTGTGTAAATATCTAATCATTTTAAACACAGAATCCATCACCATCATCCATCTGACACAGAAACTAGAAGTAACGAGAACGAGAACAGACTAATCTGTATCCTAGGTGGGTAAATCTTTCCGATATCATAGATTTTCCCAGTCCGGTTTATCTTTCCCGTGCAACTGACTGACTCCATGAAAGAAATTGCATCACTCTGTGATCCATTTATCCTCAATTTGGTCACTGGGCTGTCAAAATAAACAACAGCGCTAACCCCATCGTCAAATGAAATAATTAATCGAGGATAAATTCTCTAGTGGTCGTTGGACAGTTTCCATTGTTTAATGTTATTGGCTTCATTAGAAAGTATTGGGGGATATATTAATCTAAACGAATTACAGGCATTGATTTTCTATTGATTTTTAGATATTTAAATTGTAAAGCCTAAATCTTAAACTCTAAACCCTAAAATTAAAATATAAATTGCATTTGGTAGGATACTATGGCTATCATCATTCTAATACATGAAACTGCAGAGTGAAACAAAATAGAAAAATACAATTAATGCTTAATCAATCAAACCAAGTCGTCACAAGAAGCCCAAGAAAAAACAAAAAAACCAAACCGTCACAATTCACAACGGATAGCTAGCTAGAGCAAATCAAATTCTTCAACGAGACGATTACGGAGAGAAAAGAAGAAAAACCGAAAACGATTGATTGAGTAGGTGCGGGTGAGTAGTGCTCAAAAGAAATTGGTTTAATTTGGAATGAAATCAATGATGGGATGACGGAGGAGGAGGAGGAGGAGGTGGTGGTGACAGAGTTGTATTAACAGAAGGAGAAGGGCAAGGTCAATTGTTAGAATCATGGTAGAAAGGATAGATGGTATATACGGTCTGAGCGATGGTGAGTGCCATTAGGACAATGGCAGCAATAAGGGATAGAATAGCCCAAGGGCTCCTGAAGTAAGTGTGGATGAGATTGGCACGCCACTCATTCCACCTTTTCTTGCAGTAGTCATGAACTTTCTTATGTACCACGTCGAGACCACTCTCAGGGTCAAGTGTGACGTCCTTGGAGAGCTGGTTGAAGAGCTTTGCGACGCCCTTGTCACTTCCAAGAGCGTTCTGTATGATCCCACTAGAATGCAGTAAACTAACGTCCTTGGCGTTGTCGATGATGTTGTCCATGAAGAAGATGTAGGAGGTAATTTCGTTGCCTGCTCCTACATGAAGCCGCTCAAAGGCCATGAGGTTGAGAAACATGGATTCCGTCACATCGTCTACCACGATGAGTGGGAGCTTTAGTACTCCACCGTGAAAAGTGATGTCTCTTAGGCTCCCTGTTTTGCTCTTCTTGAATCGGATTCCGGCCTCGTAAAGTTCGGTTGCTGATCGGATGATCTCGCCTGTGCTTTCGTAGTCGTTGCTGTGCGCACTTGTTGATTTTCTCTTTTGTTTCTTTTTATGGGACTCATCTTCAAGCAAGCTCTTCCTGTATGCGTCCAATACGTGCAGACACTTTCCCTTTGGAACTGGTGTGTTGGGGCCCCAAAACTTGATTATCATCCTGTTAAGCACCTCGTCTTTCTGATTGATTGATTGATTATTGGGCGGGCATCGGGGGCCGGGGCAGGCATGCACAATATATAATTAATTACATATGAACCAAATTAAATTAAAAAACTGATGAATCAATTATATTGATGATAAGCTAAATAACTACAAATTAATAATTTCTTACAATGGGTTTTCCGGTTTCAACAGCGAGCAGCTTCTCGAGAACCAACATAGGTAGCTGGTTTTCTATCATTAACATGTCTCTCCTGATGTAAGGCATGAAATGGAGCGTGCCGTGACGGCTGAAGATGGGGTCGTTTGAAGGGTAGTCGTCGTCGTCGTCGTCGTCAGAGGTCCCAATTTGATCAGTACGTAGCACCTCCAGCATGAAACATCCATCAAGAAGCATCAGCTGCAAGAATTTGTTTGTATCTTGGTGCCAGTCGGAAGCGAGGGAATCATAACAGTCTTTCAGCTGTTGCACCACGCTCTGCAGTGCTTTAACGTACTCATGTATGGACTTGTTTGATCGCTTGAGGAAGTGAAGGAGTGCCCTATGCTTGTGATCCTCCATGGGCTTCAAACGCTCTTCTCCATGATGATACGGTCCAAACGACACTGATTGAGGTCTGTAGGCCTTCTTGTTGAGATCAGTGACGCAGGCTGGTACTTTGTAAATCGAACGTTTCTTCCACTGCTGCATCTCCTTGGATGTATCCGCCATCTGCTCCACTTTCTCCTTGATTTGGACCACCCACTCCATTTCTTTGCTGCTAATTCTACATTCATCATCATCAACTGCTGCTGCTGCTGCTGCTGTGGGCATTTTTTCTACTATTCCTAATTACCAACACAGTCAATATGTAAATTAATTAAGTCGACGATATATATGGTGGGCATATATATATATATATATATGTCCATCTCGCGCGTCACCGCCTCCTATATAATCCATGCATGCATGCATATATGGCTGATGCCAAGGGCATGCATGATGATTGATGAATTGAATCATGATGAGGTAAGCAGTCTTGCCTTTACTTGAGCATCTTTAGTCTTCAGTGTTGTCTTTAATCTGTTTGCTTTACAGCCAATCCAAGTAAGGGGAGTAACTCTGCCTGCCTCAGCAAAGCATTGGGCGCTGCGCTTAGAAGGCCAAAGAAAGAAATGAACCAACTCACGTGGAAAAAGGCAAAAGAGTTAATCAGTTATCCAACAAAAATGGATTAATACTGAAAAAGAAAATATTCATCCTCTTCCACGATTCTTTTCTTGCAACCAAAGAAGAGGAAGGAGGGCCATACATTTATCCCCACCGGCAAAACAAATTAAGGAGATTCAATTCATTCATCTATATATAGGTTCAATATATAGCTGTGACCATTATTATATGCTATATATATATATATATATGACTTTTACAATAAGCAAAGTAATTAAGCTAAATTATGAGCTAGAATATTTAGGTCAATATTTACAGCTGGAAAAGAGTCCCATAGCTCCCATAGTTGATCCATCCGTATTTGGAATTAAATGTCAATAAGGATTATCCAATGTCGTACCATCCTTGATTCTTTTGATTTTAGGCTTCAGCTGCATGCATCTGAGAATACAAACACCTTTGAAACACACAACCTTCTAGCATGACATAGAGCTTGTATGAGTCCCGGCCCCATAGCTCTTCATCAGCTCCAACTGCATCACATTTCCTGCCGGCCTTCTGCTGCAATTAATTAATGTTTGAAAGTCATGAGTTAAGATTATGCATCCAACACACCTGCTTTGCGACTAAGTGGCATAAATGAGCCATCCACAAAGATCAAGAATTGATCAGTCTGTGCACGGAATTTGTGCTAGATGTAGAGGATTGCAACTTAAAGTTGTTTATATAAAACTAAGAAATTTGAGATAGAATCTTTGAGGGTTAGGCTTAGCACCGCGGTATATGATGATGTCATTAATTCCTGGCTTCCCAGATTAATCTCAATATTATTATATATGAGAGTAGCCCGATCGATAATGGTGTTGAGTTTCTTTTGGCAGTTTTTCAATTTTAGTTTTCATCCATTGTTCAATCGTATGGATGAATGCTCTCAGGAGTCAGGATTGATGCCTATTTGTGCTTGGAGCCATATTAGTCTAGTAAATGGACACTTGAAAAATTAGCGAGTGCTCGACTCCTCTGTCTCCTTGCAAAAAACACACGTGAGTGGATTGTTTGTCCTGAGCTACCATTGCTTCTCAGATACCATGATTCCTTCCCAACAAGCCTGGCCTTTCACATAAGCAATTGAAACCTTTAACCTTCTATTTCATTTTCCATATTGGTGAAATTGATGCCGTGGTGGCAAATTCAAATTCTGATTGAAGGAATTTACAACCAAGGCAGCATCCCTTTTGAATTGGGAATCTTTCCCCCTTGACAATGACATGAACTGTATAACTGCATTGTGAATTCTGGGGTGAATTGAACTCAAATTATCCCTATTATTTTTAGGGTAAATTGTTGCAACCTTCCCTATTATTTTTAACCTTGCTGAAACCTCCCTAAAATTTAGTAATTGCAATCACATTCCCTGAACATTTTGATATAGTTGCAAGTATACCCCCTATGGTAGAATCTTCCCTAAAAAATGGCATGAAAATGTTAAATACCCATGCTGTTACTGTTGAGAATGGTTTCTAAGGGGGGAAAACAATACAAACTTTATGAATAACGAAAACAAAGAAAATTTGAAGTTGCAGCTTTACCTTTGAGTGATTGATATAAAGGGCAAATTTGAAAAATAAATCAATTTCAGAAAAGAGATTGGAAGGGTTTGGGAAATTCAGGAAACAATCATTTTAGTCAAAAATAACTTTATGAGTATTTTGGATATTTTCATGCCTCTTTTTAGAAGATTCTACCAGAGGTGGTCTACTTACACTATGTTGAAAAGTTCAGGGAAGGTAATTACAATTACCAAACTTTAGGGGAAGTTTCAACAATTTACCCTTACTTTTAAAACTCCCTATGTCTTATTTTCACTTTACAGTTCATTTGTACCAGTACAAATGCATGTTTTAGTTTGCTTTAGGTTTCATTTTAGTTAGGCCATCTGCAAACTGCAATGCAAACAAAAGCTGTATGAAAAATATGAAAAAAAAAAAGGAAAGAAGCCAGAATTTGCACTTCCATACCTTTGCACCAAAGCAAATAAAAATGCATTTCAAACAATTCAGGCCTTATAGGGATCAATATATCTATCGGTTAGCCATTTATTACATTTATCATAGACTCGCAAATAGTTGTGGGCCTTGTGGCCTTTGGGAATTTTGGTATGAAAAAAAACACTAAAATCATATATACATGCTAATCAGCTTGCTCACCTCCTATTAAAGTTTGCCTTGAAATGTCAAAAAAAACTACTTGGCACTCTTACCCAGATTTCATTTATCAGGCTGCATCTAATGATTGTATTTCTGACAGAAATTAGTGATAATAATTTTAAAGATTGATTTTACAAAATGGACGAATATAATGAGGCCCCACCGCCCAACGAGGGGCAAAACCATTGGGCATTGGTATCGGGGTTTTACATAAAAAAAGATAATTAGACTACATTTGACATTCCATATTTTAAGGATATATCCCTTTTTTTATGTTAAAATATGGGATAAAATACAAAAACCTTCCCCAAAGTTTTTAACTAACAATCATAAAAACCTCTCTTAGGCTTTTAAAGAATTGATAAAAACTTGGGACAATGATCATTCAGCCTAGAGTTAGAATTTTTAGGCCTAAAGTATAGTTAGTATAGGTGTCAGTTCGGAGTTGATACCAATCTATGGATAGGCATTGATGTATAAAGTGGGGGTATTTGACATTTTGAATGTTTATAGATTTGTAATAGAATTTAGAAATCTGCAATGGACTTATCCTTACTTTTCCATAAAAACTTCCCTTCCATCAATGACCCAGCTGGAAAATGTTAGACTGATGCATAATTTTTTCTAAATACCCATTTTACCATTTTGTAAATTAGCATATATACACTTACTGAAATAACATAGTACACAACTACACAAGCTTTCTCTTCCTTTTGAAGTAAAATGTGAACATTGATTTCCATGTGAGAGAGGGAGGCCCCGTTTGGCATACCGATTCTGGTGATTCATAGAATGAGAATTACGTTTGATATAACCAGGTGACCGATTCTCATTTGAAATGGGATGAAAAAAAATCCCTCCAAAACCAGAGAGTGGAAAAAGTTCACTTCTCCAAAAACGCGATTCTTGCTTGACCCAATTCTCACCACGTTAATTCAAATTAACGAACACATGTGACTATGTCACACATGTGAAACTGAGGGATCTTTAGTAATTCTCGTTAGGTTAAATTTCTTAAACTATCCTTATGGTTTAGCTGATTGACTAAGTGTAGCCTTACTATTTGAAAATTGACTAATACTACCCCTACTGTTTCTAACAATTGACCAACTCTATTCTTACCGTTAACTTCAAAACAATGCAAAGTGTCTAAACTATCCTTCGGAGTTCAGATGCTCTCGCTGCTAGTGGAATTACAACAGGTAAATTTCTACTCTACCTCTTTTCTCTCTCCAATAGTTTCTACTCCATCCACCCGCCATTGGGTGAAGTTATAGGGCAATGCCGCCGCTCGCCTAGAGGAAGAAGAGAGAGAGATCGGAGTTCAGATGTTGTCGCCTTCATCCAGAGGAAGAAGAGATAGATTGGAGTTTGGAGTTCAGATGTTGTTGCCGTCGCCTAGAGGAAGAAGAGAGAGAGATTGAAGTTCAGATGTTGTCCTTGTCGCCGAGAGGAAGAAGATAGGAGATCGGAGTTCAAATGTTGTCACCGTCGCCCAGAGGAAGAAGAGAGAGAGATTTAGATGTTGTCACCGTCACCCAGAGGAAGAAGAGAGAGAGATTGGAGTTCAGATGTTGTCGCCATCGCCCAGAAGAAGAAGAGAGAGATCAGAGTTTAGATGTTGTCGCTGTCGCGGAAGAAGAGAGAGAGAAAGAGATGGGAGTTCAAAGGGGGGTTGATGCCGCTGTCGTTGTCGCCTAGAGGAAGAAGAAAGAGAGGTCGGACTTCAGTTCGTTGCCGTCACCATCGCCCCTATTTGGTTCACTCATTCTCTGCTTCTTCAACAGAGCACCCCCACTGTTGAAGAAGAAAGAGGATGGAGTTCGCTCATTCTCTCTGATGATTTGGTATTGATGGAGACTGGGAAGAAGATAGAGGGAAGAGAGAGAGGTCGGAGGAGGAAGGGTGTGCCAGGTCGAGAGGAAGGGGATAAGGGTAGCATTGGGTTTAAAAAAAATTTAAACATCATATGGTGTCACGTGTTCATGGGATAAGGGTAGCATTGGATTTAAAAAAAATTTAAACGTCTTATGGTGTCACGTGTTTATGGGATAAGGGTAGCATTAGTCAATTTTCAAACACTAAAGGTCCACTTGGTCGATTAGCTAAACCATAAAAATAATTTAAGAAATTTACCCTTCTATTTATTCATAAAACACTCACTTGAAACCCTACCCCATTTCCTTCTTTTTCTTCCCCTTCTTCGATTATTTCAACCTCAACAGCTCTGTAACTGTCTTCCGGTGCTGGTCAAAATCTCAGGTAAGCAGCTGAGGTTTGGTTGTTTGGAGTTTCGAGTTTCGATGTAGAAGATCGATTGACACGACCCTCCAGTCAAAAGTTCTAGATATCATGGCAGATCCCTCCCCAACTGCAAGCTTCATCAATCCCTACGACTACCTCAAGATTGTTCCTAACCTGGACGACTCTCTCACCCGACATCATCAACCAGTGATGTTTCTGACTCGCTCCAACCTGTCGTTACTATTAACCCCACCAACAAGACTTGGGTTTGCATCTTTCGCCCTCATGAAGCCACCCCCGATTCCAAGCTCCCTCTCCTAATTTTCTTCCATAGTGGAGGTTTCATCCTCTTCACCTCTGCAACTCAACCGTTCCATGAGTCATATGCTCACATGGCGAGTGAATTACAGGCGGTGATAATTTCAGTTAGCTATCGCCTTGCTCCAGAACACCGTCTCCCCACAACCTATGAAGACACCATGGATGCAATTGTTTGGGTCAAGAATCAGGCGTTGGATGAATCCAACGGTGTGCCAAATCTGAAGTTCCCTTCTCAACAATGTGTTCCCAGACTTATTTTTGATTATGAGAAAAAGGTGTGCCAAACGCTCATACATGTATTCTTAGAATCAATAAAATCCAGAATCCATTCTTTTCGGGATGGATTCTGTGAATGATAAATATTAGAATTGATGCCAAACGGGGCCTGAATTTCTCATGGGTGTGTGAAGATTAGGATGACGAGAAATCTGAGAAAGCCACAGGCATATTGAAATAGAGAATTCTGTCCTATCTGATTGGATTTCTTCCCATTGGTACGACGACACCTCTTGGGCTCAGCATCAGTGTTGCTGAAGAAACCTAAAGAATCCCATCCTACAAAGGAAAATCAATTGAACTTGAAATTTTAATTTTATATGAATTTTATGTATACAATTGATTATATATAAAATAGTTAATTAAATTAGTATAATAAAATTATTTATTTTATTAATATATTATATATTATTATATAATTACAATTTATATAATATTATATAAATATATAAATAATATATATGGACCATATTGAGCTGGGCCGTGCCGGCCCGCGGGTGGCATAGCCCACGAACCATTATGCCAGGCCGGTCCAAGTTCATACCGGTGCCGTGCGACGATTTACACCTCTACTTTGAGTTTTATTATATCGTTCTACCCAAATCATCGGAGGACAGTTCCATTTAATGCACAGAGGAAAAAAAAAAACGGTAGGGCATAGGCATGGAAAATCAATGAAATACCACTGAATCAGCTAGAAGCCTAGAATACAATTGTTTTATTTGATTGTTTATGTGGAAAAAATGAAAAGAAAACAATAGATGATGCATGAAAATCATTGTTCGCATAAGCTTGTGTCCTGGATTATTGGGTTATTTCAGTAAAAGGGTCAGCATCATAGATTTTTCCTTAGTAGAAATGTATATAAACTAATTTACAGAACCAAAATGGGTATTTGAAAAAAAATGATGGAAGGAAGGTCTTTGTTGAGTAGGGGAGGTTTTTATTAAAATGAAATTAAAGAGGAGATTTTTATGATTGTTAAAAATTTAAGGGGGAGGCTTCTATATTTTATTCTAAATTATATTGATACCGATAGATACCGGTTTATAGTATAAAATGTGAAAAGTAAAAAAAAAAAAAATTTAGTTCTCCATGTTCGACAGCACATCCACGCGGCTTTTAGTCCAACACCAACGTATCAGGCAGAGGCCATAAAGGGCCCGTGGCCCGTAGGTAGCCCAGGCTGTGGAACGTGGACGGCGAAGGGCATAATTTCTTGGAGCCTCCAAATATGGTTTTCTGACTACTTCGGTTTTTATTTTCCTGAACTCTAACTTGGGTTAATTTCAGAAAGCAAACAGTTTCCCAACAAATGACATCCAAAATTATCAGTTGAACAGAATTGGCAGAATTGTACAAAATTGAAGCCTTCAATCTTTATTTAGTAGACCAATTCGATAGTTACAATGAATGATGTTTCACGCCAAACAGTGAAGGATGATAAAAGATGATAACAATGACAGATGAGAGATGATGACAATGCTGCCAAAAAATTATTTGACTCATACAGGTAATCTCCACGCTTAAAACTTGTTGAGCCCGAATAGGAAGAAGGGTCATGAAGGATGGCTTCTAAATTCCTGACCTTTAACAATCACTGAGAGCAATAAGCTGGTCTACTACATTTGGATCTGCAAGTGTGCTTGTGTCACCAAGCTCATCTAATTGCCTAGAAGCAATTTTCCTCAGAATCCTTCTCATTATCTTTCCACTCCTTGTCTTTGGAAGGCCTGGTGCCCAATGGATTTTATCTGGGGCTGCAAATGCTCCAATCTGATAACCACTCAAGAATTTAAAACATAACATTCAACTTCTAGGCAGAACAAGAATGTAGACAACTCACCCAATCCAAACACTCATAATTAAAGCAGCAGTATAAAGATTTTCAACCAGAAGATGAGCTTTGATGATCAATCATGTGAAAATTGGTCATTAGAGCAAGTCATCACTCATATTGCACTAGATGTCCTATAGTTTAACCTTCATGTAAGGGAAGCAACTGGGAGGACATGTACATCAAAAGCCAACTTGATCAACTGGACCATAGCCATCGAACTTATCAACTTTATTAGTATTATACTGTTGTTTATCCAAACATCATCATGGGTGATGCCCCTGCATTTCGCTCACTAATGCCCATTTGACAAGGAAAAGCAGCCAACAGGCATCTCTACCATATGTTTTGGTGAGGTTGGATGGGTCACTAATACAGGTACAATATGGGTGCTTCGGTAATTGACTGAATGGGATTGAATTGTGAATGAGAAATTATTACAAATTCCTAGCATAAAGTCTACCTCCAAGGACAGATAATTACTTTAATTGCTTCTAGATTTTGTAACCGTGGTTTAAAGTATTGATACTCTCGAATCTCGATATTTCACATATCAAGAGTTTCATTCCCTCAAAAATATCTTGAATCTCGATATTTCACCTAATTCTCAATATTAAGCATATTGATGACCCTGAAAACTGATATTTATTGCACGATATGTGTGCAATATGTACCAATGTTTTTAACCTTGTTCATAACCTAAGGGGTGTTTGGCACAGATACTTTCTATCGTGTTGCTGATATGCCTCAATCAGTAATGCAACACCATAAACATAAACACAAAAAGTAGTAGGACAAAACCTGTTTGATAGAGAGTTGATGTGGTGGTATAAGGTTTTATGCTTTGTTATTAAAAAGTTTGGTACAATTAAGATGTACGACTCTGAAAAGTTTTCTGATATTTCATTTTTCAATATACCACATCAGAGGGGGTATTGCTGCAAAACTTCTCTCCCATTTGTGGAAATGTAAAAATGTAGGTATCTGTAAACATGTAAAAGTAACCATTTATTATAAAAAGCCAATGTGGCAAGTCCTAAAAAATGTGCAACAGCCCAAAAAAAGAAGCTATTCCAATAAACCTCTTTGACACCACCCTTAGAACAAAAATAAAAGATTTTATGTATTATATAATCAAATTTCAGTCTATTGTGGAACTTGTAATCCCTTAGATCCAAAGATCCACACTTGGAGGACACCCTATCCCACCCTATAACAAATTTTACCTGACAAAAGGTCCATATCCCTACTACATCATGTCTACCAAATGGAAAAAACTTCAAAATTCATGGACTCTGATGTCAACGTCTGTAGAATCTTAAACTGATCAAAAGAAAAAAAAAATCCTTACAAACTGAGAACCTAACAGTTGAGATTAACCCCATAACCAATATCAAGACACAAAAATATTGGAGGTACCAACTCCTGATTATGCAGCATGTATTGATAATGAACAGGCCTTAGAACAAATAGTCCTCTACGAGGTAAATACATTACTATTTCCTCCCTCTTGGCTCTTCCCTTCATACTTTCTTTTTTTTTTTATCAATAACAGAATGCTTTATTAGATTATAAAAATTGTGAAACTTTAAGTACAAGAGAGGGGAGGTAAAATATCTTAACTCCCCCACAACAGAGAACAAGAAAGAAAGCTAAAAAGTGGCCCAAAACAAAAGAATCCTTAAGCACCCCTTGTTTGGCTAACCCATCAACCATGGAATTAGCACTTCTCTTCACCCAGCTGTACCTCACCTCAATATCCCTACTCAGCCATTTAAGTTTTTTCTTTTCATTTCTGTAGCTCCACAAACCATTGCTGTCTTCCTTCAACCACCTAATTACCACCTCCAAGTCCCCTTCAATGATCAAGCACCAAATGTTTAATTCTCTTGCTCTTTCGATTCCTTCCAAAGCTGCTAAAATCTCTGCCCTAAGAGAGTCACCCTCATCAATAGGGCCAGAGAACATAGCAAAAATAATCCCAGCCTCATTTCTGAAAACTCCCCCCAGCCTCTCTCAACACTAGGCTCTGCCCAATCCTCTGCAATTATCCTACTAGTAATGCCAGCTACTGAACTAGATTCCAGTGCCCCTGTGCCTCTCAATGTTGCAAACCTCCCTGTTCATTGTGCCCTCATCTAGGCCTGTCAGTGATACCCGAAACTGGCCTGATCTGACATCCAATTTGATTGTCTCGGATTCAGACGAGTCATACAATTTCGACTGCGATATAATTATATATTACATTTTAATATATAATATAATATATTAAAGCCTTTGTTCGTTTACACAGAACTTTTAAGTATTGTTTTGAATAAAATTTAAAAGCCTTTTGTATATTTAGTACACAATTGAGATTTTGAACAAGACAATTTTGTATTGGGCTGCAGTAAGTCCATTGGAGTCGGATGAAATCCGCAATCCAAAAAATCCGATCAGAGTCGAACTCAGATGCATTATTCATACATATGATTGAACTTTGGATCGGATTTGGATGCCATTAATCCCTTATCGGATCAAACTCCGATTTAGTTGAATCTGATCCGATTCCAAGCCTACCCTCATCACCTTTTATTAGGATATAGAGCTTCCAATCCCTCCTTTTCCCATCCATCTCTCCCTATCCTCCACTTCTCTACCCACAATTCTCCCTAGTGAAATCCTCACTACCCAGAAAGAATATCCCCATAGAGTTGGTCATGCATACCTCATTCTCCACCTCTAATGGCAAAAAACTTTCCAAACCAATTATCACCTCAGGGTAAGCTGCCTTAACCCTTTATCAGCATCCACAGAAGAATTATAATTATACCAAGCCAACTCATCTTCCCATCTGTATCAATCTACTCCTTTACAAGATCCATTAATGCAGGGAAGGTTCTGTATGTCCTGTTGGGCAACATTCACACTACAAGCTCCCCTAAACAATCATGAATCACCACTACCTTCATTGATACTTACAGCTACATGGATCATCACATAGGAATCACCATTTCTCACCTTTCCAACCCTAATGGTTGGAGAATGCAAAGCCCATCCTCAATCCTAGTTCCGCTGAAACCTTTTTGAAGCAACACCATGATTACCACCGTCTAGCATCCCTGTATGCCCACATCCAGTTGGTGGCAACCAGTATGGGCATTGACCTAACTATTGTCCCCATCACAAATGCCAACCACGTGCACCCCATCAAGAATGGCATTGACTTTAAGTTGAAGGGAGGGATGGACCTCCTGCAAGGCTGCATCTATTTCGAGTAAGGGTGTCAATGGACCGGTTTTGGATTGGACCCCATCCAGTCCAAAATCAATGGATTGGACGGACCAACAAGACAAATTGGATTGGACCAATCCAGTCCAAAATATTTATTAGATTGGATTGGACCTGGTCTGTCCGTAATAAATTTATATTGGATTGGGTTTGGATAAAAATATAGGTGTCAATGGACTGGGTTTGGATTGAAACCAATTTAAATCAAAACGAATTTGAACAGATTGGACGGTCCAGACATTGAATTGGACCGGTCCAAAATATTCATTGGATTGGATTGGACCTGGTCCATTTAAAATGGACTTACACTGGACTGGATCAGATTAGACCAAATCCAGTCAAATTGACGCTCCTAATTTCAAGGACCACTTCAGCCTTCAAGAGCAATAGCATGTCTGGTGAAGGCATTATTATAATTTCCTCATCTCTGCGGGACTCCACCACCACCCCAACAAATCTAACCCAATGAAGTAAACCTTTATAATTTTATTCCTCCTGTGAACTTTGAGCTTTTTTTTTTTTTTGAAAAGGTAACAGAATTTTATTAGATAAAATAAAGAGTACATGAGGAGATGTACAACATAAAAGGGGAAACCCCTGAGGATTACACCGGAATCAAGTTGTCACTATACATTATGTCCACGTGTGCTCCTAACTTAGCTAAACCATCCGCAATAGAGTTTAGTTCCCTCAGAATCCAAATCAGATTAGCACTCAGCAGATCCAGAGAATCTCAAGCTTCTGTCAAAAAATGACTTAATCTCCATGGACCTCCTTTTTCTCTTAACCATTTGATAGTATTTGCTGAATCTCGTGCTATGGTTAAGTTTTGAATGCCCCGGTTTCTAACTATTCTGATTCCCATGAGAGCTGCCAACACTTCCTCCTTGGTAGAATCAAAAACACCTATTGGACCACTAAAAGTCCACACAATAACACCCCTTTCATCTCTTACTATACCAGCCACTCCTGGGTTGCCTGATGCACTCCCATCAAAATTTAGTGTTGTTCCTCCCTCCCTCCTTACTAACACACGGGGAACAGCAGGGGGGGAAATCGACTGGGAGAAGAGAAAATGTGCACTTCTGTTGAGGTTACTGAGAATCCTTTGAACATATCAGAATTAATGGCCCAAACATTACAATGTAGACTAATTTGGGACAACTCATGGGATTTTTTCTTGTTTTCAAATAATCGATTATTTCTTTCTTCCCAAACTCCCCACAATACTGCATAGAGGTGTAAATCGGGCCGTTCCGCCCACAGACTTGCACGACAGCATGCGGGCCGTGCCAGGCCCGACACAATCGTGTGGGCCGTGCCGCCTGCGGTCCGCATGCCAGCACGACCCATATATATTATTTATATATTTTATATATTTATATAATAATATAGTATATAATATATTAATAAAATAAACAATTGTTTTCAATTTTATTATACTAATTTATTTAATTATTGTATAGGAGCAATTGTATACATCAAAGTTCATATAAAATTAAAATTTTAAGTTTATTTTTCAATTTTTTTAAATAGATAGCTTTGGCCCAACCCACGGCCTGGCTCATGGCATGGCATGGGCCCGCATGGGCTTGGGGCTGTGCCGGCCCGGCCCAACCCCCAAGTTATCCTAGGGGAGGACGACACGGCCCGCGGGCTGGCACGCCTGTTTTACACCTCTAATATTGCATGTAGTATTGTTTGCCAATAGATTTCGCCTCTTTTGCTAAGACCACTGCCTTGCCATTGTTGAATTAAATCCCGGATGCTTTCAGGGGCAACCCAACTATACCCCGCCAACTTCAGGAAGTGGTGCCAAATTTTCTTCGTCTCATTATAATGGAGGAGTAAGTGATTAGTTGATTCTCCTGCACTCAAGCACAAAGAGCAAGCATGGGGAGAAATGAAAAGTCTTCCCAAGCTCTTCTTTTGAAGAAGGTCACAAGTGTTGGTCCTTTGCAAGCTGGCTTCCCACACAGAAGAAAACTCTTGTGGGGATGTGGCTACTCCAAACCTTTTTAAATGGGAAGGGGGAGGTCTGATCACCTGCAGTCAAAACCTTGTAGAAGAACTTGGAAGAGAATTCACCTATAGGGTGAGGGGACCAAATCCTAGAGTCCTGGGAACTAGGTGAGATGTAAACCTCCTTTAGAGCTTGAAGTAGGTCTGCTACTTCGGTTGTCTCTGGGTCTCTTAGAGGTCTTTTAAGGCTTAGGTTCAGGGTGTTCTCAGAGGAAGAGGCAGGAATGCAAGCAGAAATGGTTGCATCTTGGTCTTGGGTTAGACTAAAGAGTCTTGGGAAGGATTCAGCAGGGTAGAGTGGCCCCACAAGAGGTCTTTCCAGAATTTAATCCTGCTACCATTACCTATACCTACTTTGTACCTAATTAAAGGGAAAAAAGAATTGCCAATAGAAGTGATACCTTTCCAAGGGTTCGTGGATTTTACCCGGTTCAAATGGAGATTGCTATCCCAACCATTTGAGCTTGTCACTTTTGAAAATTCATCTTAATAACCTAAGGCTAGGAATTAAGATCCCCAATGCCCTCCTGGACCCATAGGCCTTTAAGAGAGCCCTTGATCAATTCTAATACAAAGCTACCAAGATTTACAGATGTGTGTCATATAGGCAATACTGTCCCTGTCCTACTTGGCTTATCTGACTCCAGAACCCATTTCTCCACTCTGATCAGTTTCCTGCACCTTCTGGGGTCCAAAATTTCAATTCAAAATTCCACCTCTCCTAAATATACAGACATCCTAAAGAGTTATCATGAAACCATTACATGATCCCAGAAAATGTTAGTCTTGTCTAAACAGGCCACAATATGACTTCAATTCTAATGGGTACTTAAGGGTATGCATGATTCATAAATGGCTTATTAATTTTAATGTCTTCTAATACTAATGCAAAAAAAGGTCAAAGATCTTTAATGCATATTTATTTCAGAAATTCAGAATTCATGTTAAGAAAATCACTGAAATAGATCCTTACCTGATTTCTTACAGTTAATATAAGGCTTTTCCGGAGTTCTTCACTGTAAGGAACACCCTCAACTAGTGTAACAAATGCATAAATCCCCTGTCCTTTGACCTAGGAGCAAGCAGAGCATAACATGTGATTACAATATAGGTTTGGAGACATTCCTCAATGGAAGTATCTACTACAGGTATTCTGTGACTTTTTAGGTATACAAGATGGGGTACCTCATGCTCAACACCAACCACAGCAGCTTCAGCACATTGAGGGTGCGAAACTAAAGCAGATTCCACTTCTGCAGTGCCAATACGGTGTCCACTGCATACATTAACAGAAATTAAAGAAAAACCCACATAGCGCATTATACATTTAAGCCACACCTTGGTCATAGAATTGTAATTTTGTGTTTACTCATGCTCCATGTATGCATTCCCTGTATATGCTCATTTAAAAATGACAAGCTATGCAAAACAATGAATTCCAGAAGGTACCTGACATTGATAACATCATCAACTCTTCCAGTAAGCCAATGGTATCCATCCTTGTCCCTAAATCATAAAAAATAGATACAGTAAAAACACATCCGTACATGAAAATGGCCATTTAGCTTTTAAAGGATGCAGTATGAGAATGCAGCCTTAATGCATTTGGGAGCTCAAGATACAGACAAGTAACTCACAGATCTGTGGCAGAACAGTTAGAAAAAGGAGTGGCCTTAATGCATTTGGGAGCTCCAATGCTAGTTAGACTCTAGCCTAGAACCTCAAACAATAGTGTCTTTCTTTCTTGAATTCAACTCAGTTATTTTGACAAATTTGCATTCCTAGACATTTTCCATATTTACACAAACCATTAATTTCCCCAGCACCAATTTTTAGTTTCCCACTTAAACCACAACTGTTCTACACATGTAGACTTAAATGTGTGCACTAAAATTTTTTTTGATGAATTGCATGCACTAAAAATTCTGCCCTGACTATTTAACATAATATACTGAATCCTTTCTGTAACCAAGAAATCTTAAACATCCTGTTACCATGAAAACACTAACAACCTGCATCACAGGTTGACTGATGAAAACTGAAATTCCAGCAATAATATTACCTGCTACAGCCATCACCACTGAAATAATAGCCTGGAAATGGCTTAAAGTATGTAGTTTCATATCTTTCATGATCACCATAAAGGGTACGAAATGCCCCAGGCCATGAGCTCTTCACGCATAGATAACCACTGCACTCGCCTTCAATCTCAGTTCCCTTCTCGTCAACTATGACTGGCTATATGTTCACCCAAACCGTAACAATTGAGATGAAAAATGAAAGCTGTACAAGTGTACACTCACAAAAGAAAGGAAAAAAAAAAGTGCAGGTGTATCAGTTTTACATGCACGAACCTGGATACCAAAGAAAGGGAAAGTGGCTGAACCAGGCTTCTGTGGCCAGGCCCCTGGTAAGGGAGCAATCTGCAATATATTAAGCAACACCAAATTAGACTATGGTAAAATATTAACAAAAATTATATTGTGTTTTATTTTTCTTCTTTAGAATATGAAATAACAGTACTATATCAAATTGTGGTTATGCTATTGTAAACCATATTTATGATTAGGGATGTTTACCATAGGGCATCAGCAAAACCAAAGAAATGAAGCAGATACAAAATTACCATGAAGCCACCAGTCTCAGTTTGCCACCAGGTGTCTGATATTGGGCATCTTGAATCTCCAACAACATTGAAAAACCACCTAAAAAATGAATTTTTTAAGATCCTTCCAAAATAAAAGACTTTAGACCATACAGAGCAGAGAAAACTTGAAACCTCCATGCACTTGGATTGATGGGCTCTCCAACACTTCCAAGAACCCGTAAGGATTTGCGAGAGTAACGAGTCACATACTGCACAGAAAGCAATATACTGAACCAATAAGCCATGATTCGTTATAGCATCATATGAATTAGTTGGTTGTACAACTTTGATAATCCACCCAAACCCGTGTTGGTCTCGTAACAGAAAAGAAAACAAATTAAATATGTAATACTATAATAGTCAAAAGTTTTCCACTGAACTGAACCAAAACATACACAATATGCATAATGCAGTAATATTATTACAACAAGGTGCCTGTCATCATCCATGCCATATTCCAACTATAATCTAGGTAAACCTACCAAGGGCGACTTGTTCCCAGGTAACACTTGATAATTATGTCAGAACCTAACACATGTCCAGCAGTTAAGCAAGATGGAAAAACATTGAGATGGTTACACATTTAATACTGTATTTACTATTAAAAAGATCCACACATTGTAAGTTATATCATATTGAATCCACAGAAGAGGGCATAAGTACTATAAAATGCCAAAGGCTAGGTCCTCTGTCCTTGTCCAGTCCACCCCTTCCAAGACCCTAGATGGCTGGGATCAGCATTGGGTAATGGTCTTATCACATGCAAAGAAAAAGTATGAAAGATATGCAATCACTCCTTCACTTCAAATTTTAAAATAAAATATGGCATTTCAGCTAGTTGGTATCACATCATTCCTGGATAAAGATAATAATCATCCAAAGAAAAAAAAAATCAACTAATAAGATAGGTTAGATGTGATTCTGGAAATGGTTTACCTCATCCCCTTCCCGCATGAGAGAACGGACCAGTGTTGGAGCAGTATAGAATATTGTTACTTTGTATTTGTCAACAATGTCCCAACAACGTCCAGGATCTGGATAACTGGGGGCCTGCAGGTATCAATGTATTTGTTTCTTTGTTGCAATGCACAATCTTAAAATAAATGGTACGTGCAAGGGGTGAGCTATCTGTGTCCATACATCATCACCAAAGAAAAAATGCAAATTAACATACAGATTACTCTGTATGGTTGTATTGAATATTGGTTGGTTTATCTGTATCGATTCTCATTATCTCTATTGCTTGCCCATATAAGTATAGACTCCTTTACTGACTATCAAATAACCTTCAGAAACCCAAAGATATCTAGTGAAAAAATGTAGTGTAATGTCCATGGAGAGCATCTTGCTGACCTATAAAGCTCTTTTAAATGTAGAGGGAAGATAACTTGCCAATGGATAATAGTTTTTTAAGAAGTTTTTTGCTGATTTCAGTTTGAGGCATCATCCAGGATCCATATTCATGAGGGTTTGGCAAAAGTTTTAGTGCCAGCTGCCAACCTGATGCAACTCTCCTCCTTTATCCAGGCTTGGGACCAGCAGTGTAAGACAAGCTCACGCTGGCGGAGTTTTTGAGGCATTATCCAGATGATACAGAAAATATTGTGCCAAATACCAAGTATCAGCATTGTCCAAGTGTCGACATGGTTAGTCCCTTTAGTTTTGAGGTGTCCTGGTGACACCGGTTTTTGTATAAACTGTTTCATGATTTCTGAAATAAGCAGGAATTCCAGGAAAGTTTCATGCTACAAATTTCTATGGCAGCTATCAAATAAGCTGTTCTATGTTAACGGGGACTATTATGACTGCCAAATACAGTTATTCAACACATTTTGTGCCCCTTGGTGTCACATCTGAGATGAATACCAGTACCTAGATACTTAAATAGCATTGCCGATGGATTGAAATCAGAGGTGAACAAAGAGAGCTTATACAGTGGAAATTCACTGTTTTAGACCTTACATATAACATGTGTTCTGTATAATTTTGATTGGCTTAAATTGAGAAGTGAGCAGTTTTGGTTATTGGGCTGTTAATGGGCTTTGGCCTTATTTGTTCTGTTTATTCTTATCACCGTGTGTTGCATTGTTGCTGCCACCAATCAGGGGCATACTTGTAATTTTCTTATCTCCAGTGGTTAATATAAAAGGCAGTAGGCTACACAAGACCGCCTAACCAGGGGCATATTTGTAGTTCTTCTTCCTTCATTGATTTCTGAATTTGTGAAGTTATTGTTTCTATTGTTGATTTACAAGACAACTGCTTCCATTTTGCTTTTTTCCATCATGTATATCATCTTTTTATTTCTGATTGTATCTGAGCTAGTGAAGAGTTATGTTCATTGCATGTCTATGAATAAACCTAAAAAATGGATTTGTGCATTTTGTAAATGATGTTGGCAACCATATTGACGTGAAGTCTGTCTGCAAGTTTTATCTTGTTAAGCTGATAAACCTTACTGGATATGCTATATGTATATATAGACACACAGTTACGAGTTTGAGTTAGATACCCCTTCAAAAACTACCACAGTCGCTCCATTTAGCAAAGGACCATATGTAACATAGCTGTGTCCAGTAATCCAACCACAATCAGCAGTACACCTAAGGTCAAGGTGGAAAAACATTTTAAGATCTCAGCGCACATGATTTGACTCTCAAGCATTTTTTTGATGAATAACTTGACTCTCAGGCATTTCATTAATGGAAATTATTTTTAGTCAAAAAAGTATAAGTCAAATTTGCTTCTATACCAGTATATGTCGGATGGTTTGTAGTCAAATGTATATTTGAATGTTGTTGCAGTGTATATCATGTATCCCCCAGTTGTGTGCACAACACCCTGTATTAAACATGTTAGTTTTGAACACAAAATGCATGGAAAAAATAACTAATAACCTTTAAGAAAAGTCACCTTTGGCCTTCCTGTGCTCCCACTAGTATAGAGAAGAAAAAGTGGGTCTTCTGCATCAACCCATTCAACCTCACATGTGGTTGGATATTTTGGGACGATATCCTGGAAGATTGTCCTCAATCATAACAAAAGCAAATGTTATTCATAAAAAAAAAACAAAAAAACAAAAGCAAATGACTGTAATAGAGTAGATCTTTATTCAATAATGTAAGCTACATGATTTTTTTATAAGTAAGCCACATGATTTAGTGTCAAGGTTAACATCAATCTCCTTGATAAAATATGTATCATTAATTCATTACTTTTGAAGAGTTCATATTAGGTAATACTATTGCTATTCCACTTTTTGCTATTGTCATTCCTTCCTTGATATTGTGATGACCTGTTAACTTCATTAGCATACTAAAAATATTCAAAAGGGAGTGACATAATGATGAACTTGCTAGATGAGGAATGTGATGCTTTTATCATGCTTGTGTAATGTATCTTGTTTAAGAAATTAGAGATCCTAGAAAAACTAAGATATACTAGCCTGCCACCAGATATCTCTTCCTTGCTTCCATTCTGTATCTTGTCTATTCATGGCCGACTGGTTTTCATAGGTCAAACATACATCTGCTCAAGGAAAGAAAGGGAGCTAATGGTAAATATCTTTGCCAAAAGAGAACACTAGATGCATCAATTAAACATTAAGAAAATGCACTGGCAACTTCATAAAACACAATTAGTAAATCCATTCACCTACTACCAGTGGTGCATTGTAACACTTTTTGGATCAAAACTTGTAATAAGAAAGAAGGGAACTTAAGCTATTATGATATACTTGCTCAACATCCTGCCTAAACTTGTAATAAGAAAGAAGATAAAAATGAGGAACAAAAGTTCTGTGCTTAAGGAGAACACTTGGTTAATTCATTACATCTAATACAAAACCAGATATTAAAATTCCATATATTAGGTCTACAATTACCATTTTCCTTCTTAACTTAAACTTAGAAACATGATTCTCCATCTATATGCCCGAACTCCAAAGATTCAATACCTAAACATTAATCTTCAGCATCACTTTATCAATAATGATTTGTTAAGGCTCAACCTCTGAACAGATTCCTCACATACCATTCAACGGAAAATATAACAATCTTTGCTTCCTCTTCCAAAAGTTACCATTTTGTGATACCATGCTTAAGTTTCAACTTAGTACTTCCACTTTGATAAATTAATTACTAAGAAGAACAGTGTGGGACCTAAAAATCTAATGTTTGCCAGATGTATTTCATGACCAACTGAAATCTCATTAACAAAAAATAGTATTAAGAACATGAATAAAGTATATGTAATGCTATAAAGAGCAAGAGTTCTAGTCAAATTTAGGTCCAATAAAAGCAAAATAATAGATTATTCACCTAATTTCACAAAGCAACTTCCTCAAATCACTCACCTACAGAAACTCCACTTTTGGCTGATTCAACCAAGGCAACATCTACTATGTCTTTAAGATGGATGACTTTAGGACCTCTTTGAACAGCATTGCAAGTTATTACAGCTTTAGCTTTGCAATCCACAATTCTTTGAGCAAGAGACTCTGCAGAGAATCCAGCAAATACAACCTAAAAGGAACCAACAGAAAAAGTAGGGAATGGTATAATGGCTAATAGTTCATTCATGAAAAATCGATAGAGGTTCAACTATGTATAAGAAAAAGTGACCAGTGGAATAAAGATTGATGTTTTGCAGTACCGAGTGAACAGCACCAATGCGAGCACAAGCCAGCATTGCAATTGGCAATTCCATCAGCATGGGTAAATAAATTACAACAGCATCTCCCTTTTGCACACCAATGTCTTTCAAGAAATTGGAGAGCTGTTAACAAGATACATTAACTCAAAAATAAAGAATAGCTGAATTGGTGTTTACTTGCAGATAAATGAAGGATTCTTACTTCAAGACGAGGATGGGGAAGGGGAATAAGGGAAAGGGTTGGAGAAAACAATCACCTGGCAAACTTTCTCCAACAGACTGCTGTATGTCAAGCTCCCATCTTGACCCAGGTCATTCCCTTCCCAATATATTGCAATTTTGTCACCATTTCCTGCTTCAATATTCCTATCCAGTGCATTGTAGCATATGTTTGTAATACCACCTTTGAACCACTGAGCATAAATATCCACAGAGATAATAACTTCAGCTATTCTCTGCAAATCCTTCTAAAATTGGTTGAACTCAAGTACTTCAATATCAGAAAAAAAATATCACCTCAATCTTAATAGGACCCTTCCTGACATCCAAATTCTCTGAGTAAACTTGTGTACCCCACTTCTGTTTCCAGTAAAATTCTGATGCTATCTCCGACCAAAATCCAGCAGGATCTGTAATCGACCTTTTATACATCCCTAGGTACTGATCAAACATTTCCATATTGTAAGTAAGAAAAGAAGAACAATTTACTCTAAATTGGGGTGTCGATTTCTACAAATCAAAAGTAAGAAATAAGAATGTAGACACATGATAATCCCCCAAAATGTTGATTTCTTACAAAAAGGCAATAAGATGTGCAGTTTTGTGCAAAATTATAAACAGATATATTCATATAATGCATCAAAATGTTGAGGGTTGTGGGTCTGTTAATGGAGGAATGAAAGAGAGCGTTTGCTTTGGTGCTTTTCAAAAGCCAAAGTAGAAGCCCATTTGGGAGCGTTTAATTTTGATGAAGAAGCTAATGGGAGAGGATTGTAGCGAGAGTTGTGAAAAAGGCTGTACAATGAAAAAAATTGGCTCTCCGGACTCCCCCGATTGTTAACCCAACATTGCCTTATATATAGGTGGGCCCTGCCTCAAAGTCAAAATCCACATCGTGAAAGAGAAGAATAAAACGTTATCTTTATTTTCAAAAAGATGTTATCATACAAAGGGAAGAATAAGTAGAATTTTATGCAAACTAAGACCATTCAATTCAAGATAAATGCCAAAATGTTGGTTTTACACAGAACAAGCAGAGTTTATACAAAATTAGGAACATTCACATTCAATTAATGCATCAAAACATCGATTTTTTTTAATGCAAAATTAGGAAAACCAGTATTCATATTGAAATAACGTATCAAAATGCTAATTGATATTATAATAGATGAAAAGGCGGAATTTTATGCAAATATTAGAAATACCTATTTTCGTATTCAAACAATATATCAAAATGATAAATTTTTATATTAACTAATAAAAAAATAAGTGGGGGTATATATTCAGAACTAAGAGCCCGTTTGGTTCACGGAAATAGGGGCTGGAATTGGATTCTAATTGTTTGGTTGGACGAAATTGAAATCCCATCCCATTCCTGAATCCTGATGAGGTGGCATTCCCCATTTGAAGGAATGGCCATTCCCTCCCCTTCACAGCTATTGGAATAGACCATTTCGATTTTGATTACGATCCCGAACACCCACATTCAGATAATGAATCAAACTGTATTTTCATTGTTAAGAAATAAGAAGGCTACTTTTATGCAAAATTAAGAACAGCCAAATTCAAACAACACCTCGTAATGCCAAATTCCCAGGAACGCAAAACTCCAATTCGCTTAGACCCATTGACACTCACCTTCTCCGGTGACGGAACCAAAGCCTGGCGTGAGAACTCCTCGCAGGGGAACACCAGATCGTTCTCCTCCGAAGCAAGCGCTTCCCCGAGTATGACAGCATTCAAATGCGAGATCTCTCCGGCCCCGGATGGAAGAACCATCATGGACTCTACATGCCGGAGATAGTTCGAAGTATTCATCTTTTTTGTTCCGTCCGGCGTCCCCATCCCACCTGATAACCTCTTAAGAAGCAAATCTAGCGAGAAGGTACCTGGTACAAGAAAACGACGAAGAAATAGTAATATGAATAGTAGCAGTAGCAATAGTAGAGGGAAACCCGTTATAGACAGCCTTGCGCGCAGCAGATCCGGAGTCGTAGTGAGTCGGGACTGGATAAGTTTCACGTTATACACAGGTCACAGCCTTGCGAGCAGGAGCAGCAGATCCGAAGTCGTAGTAGAGGGAGAACTGAGAAGAGCGTTTTAATCTATGGTAAGGAAGTTGGGAGAGGGAAAACGGGGGCTTGTAAGAAAAGGCGGGCGGCGCGTGAGGGAAGAGACGCGCGTACTCACCAAGAAAATGAGACTCACTGGGCCACTGGCACTGGGGTGGGGCTACTGGGCCATGCGAATTACGAAGCAAGAGATCCATCCCAGTCTGGCAGTCTCCCAGATATATAAGAAGAAACCCAGAAGTTACCTTAAAAATTATGCTTTATTATCTGAAAATTAAGATTTCATTTTGACATCAATAAAGCAATAATAATAATAATAATAATAATAATAAATTCTAAAATATAGACACAAACATGCATGCTGTTGGGTTCCATGATTCTAATTCTACATCTTCGGTCGGTCTCGGGAGACGATGATGATATAATTGATAAAACTTAAAAAATGGGAAATTTGACTGAGAATTTGTTGAAAAATGGAATGAGTAAGATTTCTGGCGAGGTTTTAGATTTTAGTGGTGGAGGGCGGCCGAAGGTCAGCAGAAGTTTTTTTTTTTCCGGTTTATGTGCTTGATATAGATGATCTGAATTTTGATGGAATTTTGGTTTGGAAGGAACAAATTTCTGAGGGGTTTTGGTTTGCTGGAAGAAATAATTTGTTGGAATATTTATTTATTGGCTTGGCCCAGTTAGTCAGACATCACACTGTTTGTTTGTCTGATCTGATAGACTTTGAGTTAAAGTGATGGGTTTGGACATTGTGGTGGAATGGAATTAATCCGAATTTATTCCTTTTTACAGCCCGTAATTACTCAATCAGTTGCTTAGCATTTTATATCTATCTGGCGTGGGGCATTACCGTACCATTAATCGATCGCTATACGCCATTGCCAGCTTGAGCTAGTTCAAGTTCATCAGTTAATCCAAATTCGATGCGATGAAAAGGAATGAACGAGGTTTTCTGGATATGAGATGACTGCGTTGCGCATCGACCGTTTTACAACAAATTGATTTCGACGGTTTTCTGGATATGAAATCAACCCAAACCCATGCATAAATAAATAAATAAAGATGGGAAGAGGAGAAGAGTCGTGAAAAAGACGACCACCGATCTATAATATAATATTTATTATAAAATAATGGTTGTTTAACATGCATGTCGCCATGCTGGTAGCTAGCTGCTGTTTTTGGTTGGTTTAATTCTTAGAATGAAGGAAACAGAAAACTTTTGCTTGGTGACTTGATATGGGGTCACATTCAATCCAAAATTTGAACAAGGGGTGTTGATGTTCTCATCAACATTATATTTTAGATAAATGTCATTGATTTATTGACTAAAAAAAAAGAACATTTTCATCCAAGTTGAATGAGCCCGGCCGGAATATAAATATTATCTAAATATGCGTTTGCAATGACATCACCATTTGTATCGAAAATATATAAATAAACCTTCAGATTATTAGAGATATAGATTGCGTGTAATGAGGACAAGATGAAAGAATTGGATCGAACTGGAACCTTCAGATCATCGGGGGGCAATACTCCAGTCGTGGAGTGGATCGAACTGGAACCGTTGAGCATTCATTGAAATTCAACGAAGACCGACGATCGCCCTCGTCTAAACAGCAAGATGAAAGAATTGGTAACGGATATTCTATTGGATAATTTGGATATGGATATTGTTGCCGTGCGGATTGGTCGAGGGCAACAAGGTAAATTTATCTTTTAAGTTTCAAGTGTTAGCCAAGGACCTCGAGGCTTCGGAAGAGATTGATCGAAGCTGAGGGCAATAAGCCGGAGCGAAGTACTCCTTCCGAGGGCTATGGTAGTCGAGGACTGCTAGTTGAGGCGGGGTCCCTGGTGATCTAAGATGCTGCAAGACAGAAAGTGTTAAAGACCTCGAGGTGGATACCTGAGGCAGAGGCTCCGACGATCAAGTTAGTAAGAGGTGTGAAGTAGGGGAGAGTGCAAAAGTGCTCATGGAGAAAGTCCTCAGATGCACCAGATCTCCCTAAATTAATGCTAGGTAGACAATGTAGGTGCAATAAGTAAATGAGTGAGTAATGTTAGAGTTATTCTATTCCAGCCCCTTTTAAGGGGCAGTTACTTGTTATTTATACTTGAGTGTGCTGGTGGTAGGTGAAGATGAATGCCTCGAATGAGAACTGTACGAGGTAAGATTGCAAGCCCTGGCAATACGTCAGATAGTTATGTGATTGGCTTCATACGAAGGTAGCAAGGCTCTCACCTACTGTGCAAGCCCTAGCCCACATCAGATATGAATATGCATATTTTTTGAAAACGTATGGATACAAACGAAATATGTAAAAACACATGGATATATACGCTATGAAAATAGATACAATTTTCATAAATACATCAATTACACAAGTTTTAAGGTCAAAATAGCCACAAATAAAATGTAAATACATAAGAAATGTATAATTTAGTAGTATATATAAAGAAATATATTACAATTAATATTATGGGATGCATAAATATCATACAACTTTATTAATAATCCATCAATCAGGAGTCTAAGACTCATATTATATTGATCTTTACAAATCAACACATGAATAAAACCATTATTATGTTATATTCTATTTAATTCCAAGACATAAACAAATGCTATTATATTTTAATTACTATATCAATTATTTTCTATTTTAATAATTTTTTTTACTTTTCAACATTAGCAAAAAAAAGTCAACCAAATATTAAATTTTGAAATGTTTGATAAACAATATATTTTTTTGTAAATAATAAATATGTTATTATAAAATGTAAATCAAAATATCAATTGATAATTTATAAAATATATAATGTTAATTTAAAATATTTATTATCTATATATTAAAATTTTTAAAAGCATATAATATTGCAAATTCATAATTTTTAATTATTAAAATGATTATTCCATTATTAACACTTTTATTTCAATAATTTTTTTGAAATAATAAATCATTTTTATATAAATTTAAGTTAGTGTATTTAATAGGTCCAATATAATATTATATGCTTGAATATTTATATTTATAAATATTAAATTTTAATATTATTCTATTTAATTTTAAGTTGAAATTGTTGAATATAAAGATATGACATTTATTCAAATTGTATGTTTACAATAAAGATAATAATAATTATTGTATTTCATTTATTATTACAAATTAAAAAGTGGCTTAGTGGTTTAAATTGCTAAGCACCCTAATTTGTAAGTAAGACTTAGGTTTGAATCACGTCAAATGCAACATTTTTTAGGATAGAAGTTGTGCACGTATTTGTGTATTGCATGTATCATATTGATAGATACATCCAATACAAGGTGTATCGTATCGGTATAGGTGGTAGAAGATACATGATACACTACGATTGGCATTGTATTGTGCCAGCCATGCATATCGCTATAATACGGTACCGTATTGATCGATACGGACCGATACACACAATACACAAATACACACGCAATTTTTAACCTAAAAAATGTTAGGTCTGACACGATTCAAACCCAAGTCTTACTTGCGAATTAGGGTGCATAGTTATTTAAGCCACTAACATACAATCTGAATGAATGTCATATATTTATATTCAACAGTTCCAACTTAAAATTAAATAGAATAACATTAAAATTTAATATTTATAAATATAAATAAAATAAATAATTTACCAATTTTATATTTATATCAAAAATTGATTTTTTACTCAATAAATTTGTACAAATAAAAATACAATAATACAATAATTATTTTAGTAATTAAAATTCATATATTATATAATTTTAATATATTTTTATAAATTATTAGTAGATATTTTAATTTACATAAATAATAACATATTTATTATTTATAAAAATATTTTTTTACAAAAAATTCAAGCATATAATATTATATTGGATCTATTAAATACACTAATTTAAATTTATATAAAAATGATTTATTATTTTAGAAAATTATTGAAATAAAAGTGTTAATAATGGAATAATCATTTTAATAATTAAAAATTATGAATTTTCAATATTATATGCTTTTAAAATTTTTAATATATAGATAAGAAATATTTTAAATTAACATTATATATTTTATAAATTATCAATTGATATTTTGATTTACATTTTATAATAACATATTTATTATTTACAAAAAAAAAATATATTGTTTATCAAACATTTCAAAATTTAATATTTGGTTGACTTTTTTTTTGCTAATGTTGAAAAGTAAACAATATTAAAATATAAAATAATTGATATAGTAATTAAAATATAATAGCATTTGTTTATGTTTTGGAATTAAATAGAATATAACATAATATTGGTTTTATGCATGCGTTGATTTGTAAATATCAATACAATATGAGTCTTAGACTCCTGATTGATGGATTATCAATAAAGTTGTATGATATCTATGCATCCCATAATATTAATTGTAATGTATTCATTTATATATACTACTAAATTATACATTTCTTATCTATTTATATTTTCTGTGGCTATTTTGACCTTAAAGCTGGTGTAATTAATGTATTTGCGAAAATTGTATATATTTTCATAGCGCATCCATGTATTTTCATATATTTCGTTTGTATCCATGCGTTTCCAAAGCGTATTCGCATCCGTATCCAAGTTGTCCGATACGATACCCAACACCGATACTTTGATCATTGATTAGAACAAGCCATTATACATTTTTATTTTTATCTCTGCAAACCTAACCACCATCTATTATACATATATACTAGCAGAGGGGGCCGTGCTAAGCACGGGCAAGAAGACTATCAATTGTTAAATTATCTGTTGTTAAGATAATCTGATCACAATGATTACATTACAATAGCTTAACCAAGTTTTTGATGACTCAAAAAAAGAAGCACTATATTATATATGCAATTTTGATCAATAAATTATATATGTGCAATCCTCAATATGCCTCCTAAACAAACGGGAAGATGTAAGGAAAAAATTATTCTTGTTCAATAATAAGTACATACTATAAATAATTAAATCTCAAAAGACAACAAAAATAACATGTCTCAAAACAAAGAAATAAGATGATGAATAGGAAATTAGCAAATGGTTAAGAAAACTAAGGTCGCATTTGGCAAGTCTTTTCGTGTAGGCTTCGGGCTATTTAGAAGCCCGGAAGCCTGAATTCTGGGCTTTTCCCGTTTGGCAATGGAAAGATCTATAGGGAAAAAACTGCAACCCATAAAAGACGCTAGCAGTCTGAATTTGGGCTTTTTCAAGAAGCTTTTACAATCTTTTAGCACCCCATCTTTTTCGAACGTGTGGTATGATGCACACACTTGAGAGAAAATTGGTTATCTTTTTATAAAAAAAAAATTGAATGTGTAAGTGGGACCTACCAATGGTATTTGGGGCCCACATACATGGACCCACATACATGTCCACCAATGGCATGTGGGGCCCACTTTGTAAAATGTATGTAGGCCCCACATGCATGCCCACCAATGATATGTGGGGCCCACCTTGAAAAATATATATGGCCCCACACACATGGACTCCACGTACATGTCCACCAATGGTATGTTAGGCCCACATTCACATTGTAAAATGTATGTGGGTTCCACATACGTGTCCACCAATGGTGTGTGAGACCCATCTTGAAAAATGTATGTGGGCCCCATATACATGTGCACACGTGGACCCCACATGCATGTCCACTAATGGTATGTCGGGCCCACCTTGTAAAATGTATATGGGCACCACATACATGTCCACCAATGATATATGGGGCTCACCTTAAAAAATGTACGCGAGTCCCATGTGTTAAATGAAAGGTTTGTTGACCAATACACAAGACATTCATATATATATAATACATATTTCTTTACATTACCAAACGGTCTTCTAACTTTTATGATGAGATCAATAAAAGATATTTCAACCAAACAGTCTTTAGTCTTCCAAGATCTATTTGCAAAAGCTAACCCTGTCTTTTAACTAACAGATCTTCTACAAAACACTTGCCAAACAGGCACTAAGAAATTGCCTAAGAAAAAGAACATCAATTGTTTATGACATACTAGCCGTGCAGACTAAAAATTTGATTACATATTTTAGGTCTCCCTGAATTCTGAATGGGGCTCCTATCCATAACTATAATTGCAAGCTCTCAACACTTTTACACAAACCATGTGCATTTGATGACATGATCAATTCATACCATCCATCTTACAGCAGTCCTTTGTACTTCAATTTAATCTATACAACTATTATGAGAAAGAGACTACAGTTTGAAAAACCCCTGTACAATTCCTGTACATCTCAAATACCATTCTTGCTTGCCCACCGTGTTCCATCGTGTTAACTATGCTCCCGCTGCAATGCCGGCCAAGACAGCCAATGAACAATGAGAAGGAGATCCGACAAAAGCAAAACCAACAACAGCAATGCCTGTTAACAGAGGGTTGATCTATTTAACCAATGCTTTAGATTTTTTTTCATCAAAATAGAAGAAATAATTCTCAAATTTGATTCCAGGTTTATAGTGTTCCTCTGCCGATTCTAGCTTCTAATTCTAAAAAATCAAAAAGAAACATTTTCAAAATGAAATGCCTCATCTACTTAGGATTTCAGATATAAAGTTTTAATCGCAAGACAATGGAGCTGGAATAGATGATCCCACATCACTGTTTGCTGGTTCAAAAATTCTTGTATCAATTTTGAATCTCTGAATTAATAAAATTCCTCATTACTTGTCCAATAAAAAGTTCTCCATCAATCTACCCCTAGAGATGAAATGATTGATTGTTAATATTTTGTCCAAACAAGAATTCAATAAAATGATCATATTCTTATCCATCTTCCAAAGACAATTATCTTCTGTCCCTACTTGGATTTTTTACCTGCTCGAATGCTGTAGTAAAGCCAATACAAAATCACAGGGAAAAGTACATACTTGACCTTTGTTAGATTTACATTTACACAAACTAAAACTATGCAAGTATTGTGGCATCTTCGCAATGATCAATTGCATCAGATTAGCTAACACAGGGGAACTGATTTTTTACATGAAATTATTTCGGAAATCAAATTAATAAGATAGGAACCCTGCTTACAGGGCTAATTATCGCAATTAACAAAATATGAATTGGACTTATGCCATGTGAAACAACTCAATAACCAAACAACTGTGATAAAACATTTGATTAAATTCCATGGTAACATTTGAATCAAATTGCAACACTACCCAATACGCAGTGGCTACTACGATATTATTCACTTAAAAACAGAGGTCAAGCAACTAAAGAAAGGTCAAATGCAATATACCCAAGAAAGAAAACATATTGTCCCGTTAAGCTGTGCACGTTCCCACTTCTCTGTAGCAACACTAAGTGGGGAAGAATTGCAACTGCCTCCCAATATATAGAAAATGCCTAAAAGATTTGCACAAGAATCACAACATATATGAATGCACATTCCAAGGTGAGCCTTTTTACAATGGAGAATGAACAAGAGGTAAAACTGAAAAAATAAAGAAAAATACAGATGACAATGAGAGATCAAGAACCAAGGTTGCTAAACAATTTTTCTTTTTTCTTTTTCCTCCAGTGGTGAAAAAAAAAATCACTATGTAATTATAGTGTTGAACTATAATTTATACAAAAATGCATGTGATAATATAATTATAATGAAAAGAAAAGGTAGGGAAAGGCGGGGAACCTTATACAAGGTTTGTAAAGGTTTCCCTACTTTTTTCTTCAAACCAAACACAGCCTAAATGTAAGATCTAATGAGAGAATAGGATTTAGTACCTTAAGGTTGTGTTTGGTTGCAGTGCAAATTCATTTGCATTAGTACAAATGTAAAAAATGCACATTCTTGTTTAATTTTGTTTTGGATTTTACTTTATTCTACTTCATGTCTTAATTTACTTCATTTGTACTGCAATCAAACAAAATAACCTAAAATTTGAAACAAAAATGAGTCAGAATTTACACTCAAATCATTTGCACTGCCATGGTTTTGCATTAGGGCAAATTTATTAACATTGCAACCAAACACAACCTAAAGATTCAATGAAAGAGAACCGAACTAGGTAAAAAGTAGTAGTTCAAATTACATTTTGTGCCTCTACAATTAGAAAGGGACCAAATTCAAGGATAGGGGTATTTTAGTTAAGAAAAGTTACACATTCTACTTCATACTTTAGTATAGATATAGATTTAAGGGGAGCTATCATAACTACAAATGAGGCTAAACAGTATAGTGTTCTTTAGTAAATTTTGTCCCGGCAATGGCATTTATAGCTACTTTAAATGTTGCCCTAACAATAAGCATTGAGAACCTGGATCAGAATCAATTTCCATTGTTCCCATTTTCAGCTAGCAATGGAACTTGAATCCTCGAAATTTTTAAATTAAAAATGTTTCGAATATATTTGAGTTTCTAATCAGGGTTGGGGTGAGGCGGAGAATTCACTCTTCATCACTGTCCCTGTCCCGTCCCCATTAATGCAATCTCCATCCCCGACCCAATGGGATCAGAAAGTTGAATATCCAGCAGGGACACATGGAAAATTTCCATCCCTAAGGCTGTGTTTGGAAACGATGCAAATATGTAGAGTGTAAAACGGTTCATATAAATTGTAAAGTTGGGTTAGTTTTGCATTAACAAATTTACCTTCTTACCAAATAGACTTTTAGCTGTAATGGATGAAAACACAAATTCCAATAAAAGCATATGCTTTTTTTTATCAAAAGACCATTTAAATGCAAATTTCCTTCTTTTTTATTGATATAATTTTACATCTTATTATCAATGTAAATATGCATTAATCTGTTATTTATCAATGCAAAAATGTAATATTACCAAATAGAAGCAAAAATGAACATGCAAATTTAACCTGAACCGGGATTTACACTCCATTTGCATCTTTTAGAAACGCAGCCTAAATTTGACTCAACGGAAAAAAAAAAAAGATTCATGCCATTCCATTATTTCATTATTTCCCTCTACCTCTTCCGAAGCCCTACCAAATTCGGGTGGAGAATGATTGCCTATCTCTTATCAATATCCTGTTGGTAGAATCTCCAATTTCCTTTTGTGCATTGCCAGTACTGTTGCTGATTGCAGGAGTTTCACTCCTTTCTTCTCTTGTGCAGCTATTCACACACTTGCAGAAAGCAAACGAGCTCAAACCAGATTGCGAAGTTGTTACGCTCAAAGCATATGTACCTGATCATTAAATGCTTTGACCTTTTCAAAATAAATTTCCCTCAAAATCTTGTCTAGGATTCCGGTCATATAATTTTAGTTTTAATTAAATATGAAAAAGTCTTTTCATAAAAACAATATTGAGATTTTGTCATGAAATTCAGGTTAAAACAATCACCCATCAAATCAGATTATTAGGGTCCTATTGGGATTATATATTTTAAGGTCTCATCAGGTTGAACGTCATTTTGGGTTGGATATAGGATTGAGGTACTTTATTTCAAACACGGGTAGTCTAGGTGTTTTCAAAAGGGAAAAATTCTTATTAGTACCTTGTACTTTGGTCTAATGTCATTTTGGTCCCTGAATTTTAAAATGCAACAATTCATTATCCAAACTTTCAAAGCATGTCAATCCAGTTCCTACCATTAATCAGCTGTTAAAATGCCCTTTGAGTGTCATCTAATTTTCATTATCAACTATCTAAACATTGATAAAAAGAAATTAAGTCCTAAACCCTTGCCTCTTTTATTCAAAAAAAGTTGGGGTCCAGAATGACCACTGAGACGCAACTTCAACTTTCTTGAATAGAAGAAAGAATTTGGGGTTATTAACTTTTTGTCAAAATTTGGATGGTTAATAAGAAAATTAGATGACACTTGAAGGGCATTTGTGTCTTTTTCAAATGTTACTTAATGGCTGGTTAATGGTAAGTACTGAATTAATACATTTTGAAAGTTTGAGTACTAAATTGTTGCATTTTAAAGTTCAAGGACCAAAGTGACACTAGGCTCAAAGTACAGAGTACTAATGGGGAATTTTCCCTTTTCAAAATGACATAGGTTGAGCTCATTATCCAAATTAGGATCTTCTGCCAATAACACACAAACTGTTTGCACTATTTTTTTCCTATTTCCGAGTCTAGCACAAACCCAACTTGTTACTTCAATATTTTATCAGTCAAGAATAAAAAAAAAAAGTTTCTTTGCTTTATTTTTCTCTGAAACTATTTCATCTTTGACGAGAAAAAAAGGTTCACCTTTGATAGAGTCCACCTAAACAAAAATGAGGATCAATAAAAAGGCTATCATTTGATCTCAAGAAAGCCATTTCAAAATAGTGGGGTAGTTGGGTAGAAGTTGAATACAGAGGACCTGATGGTCACAAGTTTTAATAAGTTTTATCCACAACTATTTTCTTCCCTACGGATGCTAAATTGCTGAAACATTAGAGTGAAGCAGAATCATCTCCATATCCCCATGTGTAAACCAAAACTTCCACAATAGTAACATGCATTGTCTAGTGACTGGTCTACATGTAGTTCCAAGAAAAAATGTCTCTTCTACATGTTTGAGATGAGGTGTGCAGGAGGGCATAGATGATGTTAGGAATGTATCGCAAACATTTTTCTATTGGGAGGAGATCACGGTGTCTTGTAAAAGCAGCTCCATTACCATTAGATTAAAAACATGAAAAACCAACAATATTTGTGATCTAATGTTAAATGAGAAAGCGAAAGAAAAGAAGAGCATCAATAAGCCAGTTCCTTACAATAGAACTATCAATCTGCAAATGTCCAACCTACAAAAGGATCTAATTCACTCAGAAAGTGCATTGGCTAAGATGAAAAAAGAAGCCTCAACCTTCAAAGAATTAGTAACCGCCTTTAAGGTCATTGACAACATCATAGGGAATAGGAGTAACAGTTTCTAGAGTGGCACCCTCCACCATAAAACCGGGCTTTGGGCCTTCAGGTTGCCTCTTGGTACTGATTTTCTCCCCACGAGCCTTCGCCTCTGCCTTCAACTCATCATTGCGGATCCTTCTTAGTTCGAACTCTTCCCTGCACCTTGATGGCTGCACATGCTCCACTCTCACATGGATCCTCTTCCTAATAATCCTGTTTCCAACCTAGATGACACCACCCCATAACACTGTCAATTGGAAAAAAATATAAAGAGACACCATTTCGTTTTGTTTTTTTAACAGACTGATAAAAGAAAGAGCAAAAACACTAGGAACTGTTGCAAATTAATGAGAACCATGAATAAAATTTTTAACTAATAAAACTCAAATATAAGCTTTTCACCAGAATCACCTCATATCATTGACTTAACAAGGAACCAAAATTAAACCCAAAAACCACAATCCTCCTTCACCTGGCCCTGGTCCACATGATGAATTAAAGATCTAAGCATAGCAGACTATGTCACATAACCAAGTTCTGCTACTCTGGTTTAACCTAATTTTATAAAACTAAGAACCTGCAAATAAATATAACAAGCCAAGACAACTCTAAAGGAAATTGATTGGTCAAATTGCTTTACAATTTTAATAGAAAACATGGCGCTCAATAGAGTGCAATGGTGAGGCAAGAATCGTGTAGGTAACCCAAAATAGTTGGGATTGAAGCTTTGTCGAGTTTAGTATTAAGTTTTAATTACGAGGCACCTACTAATTACAAGAAAACTGGAAAACTAAGGTAGAAAGGTCAAGATTGTATAGAATTATGCTGCATTTGGCATTTCTTATTTTAAGGACTTGTCTCCTGCTTTGCAGTTAAATACCCCTGTGACCAATGGGTTTTTAACTGCAAAAAGGAGACAAGTCCTTAAAAATGCCAAATGCAGCATCCAGCAACAATATTACCCAACTACATGTTTTTTTTCGGATCTTAAGTTCTTAACTCAATTAAGCCCTGTCCCAACTATAAGGGATCACCATTTTTTTTTTTTTTTTGGGAGGGGGGGGGTAAAGAACAGGAATACTGTTCTGATTCAGCATTAACATAATTAAATTATGGGCATTTTCTTTGAGGCAGGCAGTAAACTTGCGTCCCATTCATTCGAGATTTCGTAATACACATCTAATTTTAGAGTTTTTTTAACAGCTAGTTTGAAACATTTGTGTTGAGTGATGAAAGGACGGATGAAAGATATCAAAACAACATACACAATGTAACTGCATTCAGTAGTAATTTCGAACAGCAATATGCATCTGTGTGACTTCTCGATAACCAGATTGGATTAAAAGAAAACCAAAGAGGAACAATGTCTTTCACGTCAAACCCAGACAACAAAACCAGTGTTCAGGTCAAACAACAACTAGAGAGAGAGAGAGAGAGAGGGGTATAATAGGGTAAATGCCTGTTTATTGACTTCGACGCCGATGGCGCGCTTGGTAACGTTCCAGACCCTACCAGTGCGGCCGTGATAGAACTTGTGAGGCATGCCCTTGTGAACTGCGCCGTTAACCTTGATACCGACGTAGTCCCCGATCCTGTAGGTCCGGAGGTATGTTGACAGAGGGATGTAACCCTTCTTCCTGAAAGGCCGCGAAAACAGATCCCTCGTTCTCGACCGGAGTCCGTGTCCCGCTGGCATCTTTTCCTTCTTCGATCAAATTCCTTTCCCAGAAAATGGATCCCGACTCACAGTCTCCGAGAGCTAAAATTCTAATTTTTATTTATAGCTCAACCAAAAATGCATGAAACCCTAATGAACTGCGGGTTGGCCCTTTCTTACCCAAACTGCATTTGATCTTGGCCCAAACCCACCTCTTTGTTAATTTGTTTGCCTAATGTCTACGACCCCAAGAGGCCCAGAGGCGATAAAACTATGACCCCGAATATGATAGCAGAGTGGATGCTTTCAAGTTTCAAGTTTCAAACTCGAACCCATGTTCTCACGCTTACCCTATATATAATAAACACACCAATAACGACCCCATTATATAATTTTAAGTTTGAAGGCAAAAAATTTTTAATACAATACCATAAGTGTAGTACTCTTAAAGCACCATAATTGTTCTACTTTAATTGGTTAATCTTGATCTCAAGAAATAAAAACATTTTTGTAAAGCAAAGAGAAAGAGAAAAAAATTGAGGCAACTTAAGCCCAACGTAATGTAACTCAATGACAATGTCATTGGGTTAGGGTTAGGGTTAGGGCTTAGGGGTTCTACAGCTCCGGCAGCTTGGGTTACGAGACCAACACGGGTTTGGGTGGATTATCAAAGTTGTACAACCAACTAATTCATATGATGCTATAACGAATCATGGCTTATTGGTTCAGTATATTGCTTTCTGTGCAGTATGTGACTCGTTACTCTCGCAAATCCTTACGGGTTCTTGGAAGTGTTGGAGAGCCCATCAATCCAAGTGCATGGAGGTTTCAAGTTTTCTCTGCTCTGTATGGTCTAAAGTCTTTTATTTTGGAAGGATCTTAAAAAATTCATTTTTTAGGTGGTTTTTCAATGTTGTTGGAGATTCAAGATGCCCAATATCAGACACCTGGTGGCAAACTGAGACTGGTGGCTTCATGGTAATTTTGTATCTGCTTCATTTCTTTGGTTTTGCTGATGCCCTATGGTAAACATCCCTAATCATAAATATGGTTTACAATAGCATAACCACAATTTGATATAGTACTGTTATTTCATATTCTAAAGAAGAAAAATAAAACACAATATAATTTTTGTTAATATTTTACCATAGTCTAATTTGGTGTTGCTTAATATATTGCAGATTGCTCCCTTACCAGGGGCCTGGCCACAGAAGCCTGGTTCAGCCACTTTCCCTTTCTTTGGTATCCAGGTTCGTGCATGTAAAACTGATACACCTGCACTTTTTTTTTTCCTTTCTTTTGTGAGTGTACACTTGTACAGCTTTCATTTTTCATCTCAATTGTTACGGTTTGGGTGAACATATAGCCAGTCATAGTTGACGAGAAGGGAACTGAGATTGAAGGCGAGTGCAGTGGTTATCTATGCGTGAAGAGCTCATGGCCTGGGGCATTTCGTACCCTTTATGGTGATCATGAAAGATATGAAACTACATACTTTAAGCCATTTCCAGGCTATTATTTCAGTGGTGATGGCTGTAGCAGGTAATATTATTGCTGGAATTTCAGTTTTCATCAGTCAACCTGTGATGCAGGTTGTTAGTGTTTTCATGGTAACAGGATGTTTAAGATTTCTTGGTTACAGAAAGGATTCAGTATATTATGTTAAATAGTCAGGGCAGAATTTTTAGTGCATGCAATTCATCAAAAAAAATTTTAGTGCACACATTTAAGTCTACATGTGTAGAACAGTTGTGGTTTAAGTGGGAAACTAAAAATTGGTGCTGGGGAAATTAATGGTTTGTGTAAATATGGAAAATGTCTAGGAATGCAAATTTGTCAAAATAACTGAGTTGAATTCAAGAAAGAAAGACACTATTGTTTGAGGTTCTAGGCTAGAGTCTAACTAGCATTGGAGCTCCCAAATGCATTAAGGCCACTCCTTTTTCTAACTGTTCTGCCACAGATCTGTGAGTTACTTGTCTGTATCTTGAGCTCCCAAATGCATTAAGGCTGCATTCTCATACTGCATCCTTTAAAAGCTAAATGGCCATTTTCATGTACGGATGTGTTTTTACTGTATCTATTTTTTATGATTTAGGGACAAGGATGGATACCATTGGCTTACTGGAAGAGTTGATGATGTTATCAATGTCAGGTACCTTCTGGAATTCATTGTTTTGCATAGCTTGTCATTTTTAAATGAGCATATACAGGGAATGCATACATGGAGCATGAGTAAACACAAAATTACAATTCTATGACCAAGGTGTGGCTTAAATGTATAATGCGCTATGTGGGTTTTTCTTTAATTTCTGTTAATGTATGCAGTGGACACCGTATTGGCACTGCAGAAGTGGAATCTGCTTTAGTTTCGCACCCTCAATGTGCTGAAGCTGCTGTGGTTGGTGTTGAGCATGAGGTACCCCATCTTGTATACCTAAAAAGTCACAGAATACCTGTAGTAGATACTTCCATTGAGGAATGTCTCCAAACCTATATTGTAATCACATGTTATGCTCTGCTTGCTCCTAGGTCAAAGGACAGGGGATTTATGCATTTGTTACACTAGTTGAGGGTGTTCCTTACAGTGAAGAACTCCGGAAAAGCCTTATATTAACTGTAAGAAATCAGGTAAGGATCTATTTCAGTGATTTTCTTAACATGAATTCTGAATTTCTGAAATAAATATGCATTAAAGATCTTTGACCTTTTTTTTGCATTAGTATTAGAAGACATTACAAGTATGGAAGATGTTCCCAATGCATGGTAGGACGTGAGTATGAGGCGCCCTATGTGAGGAGCAAATCTGGTCTCGTTTATGGGCTGGGCTGGGCTGGGCTGGGCTTTGTTTCTACATTAATAGAATATGCTCAGACCCGAGCCCGATCGTCGGGCCTAGGTCTTGGGCCTGAGTCCAACCTTCATATAAAGCCCAAGCCCAACTAGAAATTAGAAAAAAAATATTTTTTTTTTTACTTTTTAACTCAATTAAAAACTATTTTATTTATATTAAAAGACCTCAAAACCTAAAAAAGAATGAATGATCTCATTATTACTTGAAAAAATATAATAAAAATAAAGAAAAAATATATTATATATGCTCTTTTATTATATAAAATATATTTTTATTATATAATGCATTGTTAAGTAGGGCTCGAGCTTGGGTCGGGCTTTTCTGAGAAAGCCAAAGCTCGGCCTAAAAAAGGTCAGGCCCGATATTTTAGGCTCGAGCTCAAGCCTGTAAGCCTGAAATCCTATCTAAACCTGACTTAGATCAGGCCCGGTCGAGCCGGCCCATCGGGCTACCCAATCCATGAACAAGTCTATTCATGACCAAAACCACTTTGAGAAGTTCTCAATGTGCGCCTGCAAGTGCTTTGAGATTGTTATGAAGTGCAAATCCCAATACCTATCAGATGAGAGATCTTGTCTCAGTCATGATGGTCTTCTTAAATTCTGTCAACTTAAAAAGTAATTAGTCGTGGCGTGTGTGATGCATGGGTTTTATTAAAAAATGGAAGGAGCTCTACAACATTTACAATTATATGGTGTTGATCATCTAAGTCCAATTCAAGCATTATTTTTTTGGGTTATGTCTAGTTTAGTCGATCATATTTCAAATTACATTTTAGTGAGAGTGGATAATTCCTTATGCTCTAGATAAATTTGTATCATTTTTTGTATATTAACACTATTTTTTACTCATTTTTAAATTTCATTGGTCTATAATTACTTTTGTATTGTTTTTAGGTAAAATTATGAAAAAAAACCTCCTCTTATAACAATTCTATAAACTATTATTGTGTTTTAATATAAAAGTCTTAAAGCTGATCGACCACTTGAGTTATTTTGTTCAATTTTAAAATTAGGAAAATTCAAAAAAAAAACTATAAAAAACTTTCTAAAACAACCATAAATAAAGAAAGTGCCAAATTGACACATTTCCTTTTAATACATAGATATAGATAAGAGGTTGCTCCTCACTAATTCAAATTGGAGAGCATACGTGTAAAATGTTCCATATTGCATACCAAAGAATACAAATAATGTACCATCAACAATAGAGATCTTCCAAACTCACCTCCCTACCTCTCTCTCTCTCTCTCTCGGCTTGGTGATTGAAGGCCTATTCATTTGTACTAAAATCTAAAATCTAAATGCCAGTGAAATTGTACTAGTTACTTTTAGAGGTGTATTGAAGTTGGTGAACTTTCCTTGGCTCTGAAGCTTAAATGCAAAGAATGTTATTTTGAAATTTGAATGCTAAGTTCTAAAAAATTGCAAGAAGGCTTGTTTGGCTTTTAACAAACTAACTACCAATTAATCAAATAATAATAATAATAATAATTAATTAATATTATTAAAATAGTAATTCATGATTAATTAATAATTAACAATAATTATTTTTAATTAATAAATTAACTAATAAAAAATAATTATTTATTTAATAGTTAATTAATTAAATGATGTATTAATAAATAATAAAATAATACATAGATAATTAATAAAATAATATTAATTTTAAATAATACCTCATTATTATTTTTATTAATTATTGTTAATTAAATAATAATTTATGGTCTTAATGTAAAAGTAGAAGGAACTAATGGGGGTATCTTTTGGAAAACAAAATATGTAAATAAATAATACATATATAATTAATAAAATAATAATAATTTGTAAGCATTACTTCATTAATGATATATAATTAAAAAATTAGTATTAAATATTTAAATAATACTTTTTTAAAATGATTTCATTATCAATATTTTATTTTTATTATTATTATTATTATTATTATTATTATTATTATTGTTGTTGTTGTTGTTGTTGTTGTATTGGGTCATCATGCCATCATGGCATACATAAAAGGAGTAATCTTTTGGGGGTATTTTTTGGAAAACAAAACTGAGCTTTATTGCTATTGTACATAGGGCTGAAGATAAAAATGAGAACCAAACGTTGTTAATGCCTCTTAAAGTTATTAAGAGATAAGAGGGATTAAAAGTAAATTAACAAGCCCTAACTCTTTAAAAAATAAGGCACCATTTGGTTTATGGGAATAGGGGTCTAGAATCGAATAGGAAAGGGTCGTTCCAATTCTAACTATTTGGTTGGGTAGAATTGGAATCCCATTCAATGGCATTCCCCCATTTGAGGGAATGGCCATTCCCTCCCCCTCCCTTGGGAATGAAATCACATTCTACTTTATTCCAATTTCCATTTAAATTCTTGTATAAATCAAACAAACTATGAGAATAGGCATTTCAATTCCACTTTTGAAGGATTTTGATTCTAATTCTGATTGCAAACCAAACAACCCTAAACTATTTAGGGTCCATTTGGCTTGCAATTGAAATCAAAATGGTCTATTCCCATAGTCTATTTGGTTTAGGCAAGAATTAGAATCAAAATTGAAATAAGTAGGAATGGGATTTCATTCCCAAGAGAGGGGGAGGGAATGGCCATTTCCTCAAATGATGTCATTCCAGAAAGAATGGGAATGAGATTCCAATTCCACCCAACTAAATAGTTGGAATTAGAATGTGGTCATTCCAATTCCGATTCCAGACCCATATTCCTGAAAATCAAATGGGCCCTTAGAAAATATGGGGTTAAATATCTTTATGAAAAGTTGCTAGCCCAGTACCATGAGATGTATTCAAGGTTCAAAGTATTGATACACCCTGATACGACGGAGGGGTGTATCAACCTTTTTAGAGGGTTTGGTTTGAGGCATGCCTAACCCTTGAAATGGGGTTTGAACCCAAAAGACTTGTATTTTACGTATTAACAAGCCACTGATACGATATGTGTTCGATGTTGAAACATTGAATCTTGGATGTATTCAATTGACAATGGGTGGTTTAGTTTTAGGCCAAATTATTGATTCCTATACCTGACAAATTTGTCATTATTTGTAATAGTGACAGGTGAGGAAATCTAACACAATACAAAGATATATATATTAGTAAAAGTGTACGTGCATTGAATGTGGCAGTATCAAATGATGATGATGATGATAATAGTTAGTAATCAAATGACCTTACCGGTTGAACCATTAACCTATTTAACCAGGAAAATAGGCTCTGATTAAGACATTAATTCATTTTTTTCTTTGTATTTTAGCCATTTCTATTTTTACTAACAATAATTCTTATTTTTCAAATATATTTTTGTTTAATATGAAGAATATATAATATTAATGCATGTTCAATTTTTTCTATAAAATTTATAAAAAATCTATATTTTTATTTTTTATTATTTAATTTATGAGATAATAAAAATTACTTATTTACCAAGAGGAAACGCAAATTCAATATATTGTTTGAATATTGCTTTTTAATATTATGGTAAGATTAATTATTTATATATATATCATTTATATAATATATATGTTATTTATTTATTTATAAATGTGTTATTTATATTGCATTTTTGTAAACTTCGCATATGATGAAAATAGTTGAAAAAAATACTTATATTTTTTATTTTTCTTTATTTCAACTATTATATTTTCTTTTCCTTTTAATAATTTATTATTTTTTAAATTAAATCAGATTGTATCAGATTCAAATATCCAACATTTTGATCGGATTCTGATTTAAATCAATACTTATGAGATTCGATCAGATCTTCGAATCGAAACGAATTCCAATATACCCTGATTCAAATCTGATCCAATCTGTTTGCATCCCTACCAAACCACTTGCCTATAATGACCTATCTAATTAAATCATTGAACCATTTGAAATGGTTAGTGGAGTCATGTGTTAGACATTAATGATCTTTATTTTTTATCATAATTTTTATCCCATTTCTATCATTAATGAAAATAATTCTCATTAATCACACTTTTTTATATGATGAATATATAATATTATAGAATGCACCCAAAATTATCTACAAATTTCTACATTTTCTAAAATTTTATGTATTTTATTATTTAATAATAACATCATGAGTTGATCCATTTGACATGGATAGTTGAACCACTAACCCAACACTTGGGTGGAAACATCATTTTTCTTATTTTTGCATCAATAAAAGTAATTCTTATTTTCGCATTTATTTTTGCACGTGGAAGTATCAAATGATGATGATAATTATTAGTAACCAAAGAACCTTACTAGTTGAACCATTAACCTATTTAACCAGGAAATTGGACTATGACTAAGACATTAATTCATTTTTTTTCTTTGTATTTTAGCCATTTCTATCTTTACTAACAATAATTCTCACTTTTTCAAACATATTTTTGTTTAATATGAAGAATATATAATATGAATGTATGTTCAAAATTTCTTATGAAATTTATAAAAAAATTCTATATTTTTTTTATTATTTAATTTATGAGATAATAAAAATTAGTTATTTACCAAGAGGAAATGCAATTCTAATATATTGTTTGAACATTGGTTTTTAATATTGTGGTCAAATCAATTATTTATATATGTAGTGTATATATATTATTTATATATAATATATATGTTATTTATTATTTATTAATAAATAAGTTATTTATATTGCATTTTTGTCAACTTTTTATATGATGGAAATAGTTGAGAAAATACTTATATTTTTTGTTTTTTATTTTAACTATTATATTTTTCTTTTTCTTTTAATAATTAATTACTTTTTTTTTAAAATTAAATCGAATCATATCAGGTTCGGATATTCAACATTTTGATCGGATTCAGATTCGAATCAATATTTATGAAATCTGGTTAAATCTTTGAATCATATCAGATTTGAATATACCMTAATTCAAATATGATCTGATATGTTTGCATCCCTACCAAACCACTTGCCTACGATGACCTAGCTAATTAAATTATTGAACCATTTGACATGGTTAATTGGGTCATTTATTAGACATTAATTCTCTTTATTTTTTATCCTAATTTTTATCCCATTTCTATCATTAATGAAAATAATTCTCATTAATCACACTTTTTTATATGATGTATAATGTACCCACAATTATCGACAGATTTCTACATTTTGTAGAATTTTATGTATTTTATTATTTAATAATAACATCCATTTGACATGGATAGTTTAACCATTAACCCACTACTTGGATGGAAAAATCATTTTTCCTTTTTTGATTGATTTTAAATCATGTATTCCATTTTCATCATCGATGAAAGTAATTCTTATTTTTACATTTATTTTTGTATAATATGGTGAATATATAACAATAGAATGTATGTATGTATGTATGTATGTATGTATGTATGTATGTATTTAATATTTGTTACTTAGTTATGACATCATAGATTGATCCATTTGACCCAGAATGTTAGATCATTGACCTACCTACCATCTAGACATGGATATGGTTTCATTTTCAAATTGGTTTTAATTTTTGCATTTCATTTATATCATTGATAAAATAATTATTATTTATCATACTTATTTTTGTTTATATTATTAGTATATAATATTATAGATGTGCCCAAAACTGTTTCATATTTTTTGTACTATTATATTTAAAAAAAATATTTTTAATTATACATCATGTGTTAACCTATTTGACCTAAAAGGTTGAACCACTAACCCACCCTTAGATAGGAAGATGGTTTAATTTCCGATTGGTTTTAAGTTGTATATTTGATGTCCATCATTAATAAAATTATGTATATTTTATCATAGTTATTTTTTAATATGACAAATATATAATAATAGAAACATGTCCATTTTTTTCAAAACTTTTTTCTATATTTTTTGTATTTTTATATTTCTAAATTTGTATTATTTATTTATGACATAGTGGAATTTTCCATTTGACTCAAATGGTTGAAATACTTACCCACGACATAAATGAAAAATATGATTCCATTTCTAGGTTTATTTTAAAAATATAAAATTTCATTCTATTAATAATTATTGTGTATGGATTTATTAGTGGAATTTAATGATGATAAGCAAAAGTGTTTTTTATATTTCTAAATTTATATTATTTATTTATGACATCATGAAATTATCCATTTGACCCAAATGGTTGAACTACTTATCCACCACTTAGATGAAAAATATGATTTTATTTCTATGTATTTTAAAAATATAAAATGTTATTCTATTAATAATTATTGTGTATGGATTTATTAGTGGGATTTAATGATGATAAATAAAAGTATAAATGTTGGGTTAAATGAGAGAGAATGTGATTTATTTAATGACTTAAATGTGAGACTTAATGAGATGTATTTTTTTATACCTAAGAGAGGTAATTGAATATACTTAATGAGATTCTTTTAATTACATTTTCTACCTTTCAATGGAGACGGACTAAATTCAAGAGGGGGGTAGTAAAGAAAAATTCTAGAAGCCAATACCTCCTCATTCACACTTTTATAATTAGTGTGTATATATATATATATATAATAAGTAGGAGTTTTTCAAAATAAAATAAATAAATAAAAAATTATAAGGTGGAATAGACCATTTTCACTTATTTTTATTATCATGCATGCATGCATGCTTTCATCATCATGATAGAATATAATTTGTATGCATACGCAGACTATTCATCATATTAAAATTAATTTCAATATTTACTCAAGCTGAGTATAAAATTGTTATTTGGTCATTCATTTCGAAGTTTCAACGAATTCCTTGAAGTAAAAGCATGTAAAAACTAAAAATAAAAGGAAAACCAAATAAGGCTGTATTTAGTTTGAAAGAAAATATAAAAAAAGAAAAGGAAAAAGTAGGAAAACCTATACAACTAAACACAGCCTAAAGGAGAGATGAATAATTAATATATAACGTGTCTAGTAAGAATAGAGCAGCATTTGGAAACTAAATTATACATGGGCTACCTAATTAATGGGCGCCCATTGTGATTATGTATAATTAAATTTTCAAAACTGAAAACTATTCACTTAATTGGAGTATGAAGTGTGAACGTTGAAATAGCTTGAACTACTACTATATGTATATATATTGCCCAAAAATACAGTTTCTGGCGTATGCTTGATACATTGTTTTTAGAATTATATTACAAATAAATACATTGAACCTTCTTCTTCTAGGGGGAGAAAGACAACTGTACAGCATTTATTTGTAAATTACTAAATGCAGGTCTTTTTCTTATATAGATGGGTGATTAGTGAACAGGGAAAGATAACCAACTTGACCTATCTATTCTTTCCCTTTCCCAATTAATCTTATATATATAATAGACTATAGAGCATAAACATATATATAATTATCTATACTTAATTAAATTTTCGAATCACTAATCAATTGGATTAATTTATTATTTGTAATTCGTAAGATGGCTTGCTTTTATCCATTATCCTTAAACAACTTGTGATATATATATTATATGCTGTCATGCTTCTAGCTAGAGTTGTGTAAATGATATAATATCATCTTTCCTAAGAGTGGACGTATAATTATTATATGCTTTAAAACATAGCAAGAATAATCGTTGAGACAACTTGCTTTTAAAAGAATATATTAGAAGATTGTTCAATTATCTATTCTTAGTCAACTAATTAGGAGTCTATCAACCACATTACTTTGATGGGGCATGAATTGTTTTTCTTATTGTCAGTTTAAAAAATAAATCAAAACCATCAAAATTAACCTGATCAAGCTATGTCAAATACAGCAAGATTAATGAATCCGATTTCAAAACAAAAGATTTTCTAACCCTCTAATAATTAAAACTACGGCTCTTGGCTTTGCATCAAACTCAAGAGGAGAGGGAAATTCACATCTGCCCCCACAACGGCCACCTACAGCTGTATTAAAAAGAGCCTTTCATCCTGCAAACTCAGAAAACACTAATTAATGATTAGATATAACTGAGAGACCTATTCAACAAATTTCTTACTATAATTAATTAACTACACCCTACCTACATCACAATATTCACGAATTTTCAAACACCACCACGAAGTACACAAGACCAAAATAGATGCAGACTCGGCCAACCCTCACAAAAACTAGAACGAGAATGCTCTTATGAAAATATTGAATCTTTCTTAATATTACGTACTCTCCATAAAAATAAAAAGCAATTGAACTGCCATACCTTTTCTATACACCACCCAACAATTTAGAATATCAATTGCTTCTCCTAAATCTAAACTTAGATTAGGATAGTCCAATCCAAAGCCCAAAAGGTGGGTCCCCTGTGAATTGGCTACGAAATTTCTCAATGCCACTAAAATAGCGTAGGCTGTGTTGTGTAGCGTTAGAATTTAGAAAGCACCTTACACCTAATTCTGCCATATGGAAGGGGATTTTGTGGCCGATACCGTCTCGAGTTGCTAGGGGCCTGGGTTGGGGTTGTAGGTCGAGATAGTGCGTGCAGTCTTAGTAATGTTGGGTGATAGTGAAGATGATAGTCCTGTATAGGGGTGACCATGGCCAGGCCCGGGCCGGGCTTTGCATTTACGATAAGGTCTATAGTTTAGGCCCAGGTCCAACCCAGCCCGAGGTTTTGGGCCTGAAATATAAGCCCTATCCCAGGTCTATACGGGCCTGAGCCGGCTCGGGCCTGATTCTGAGCCAATGTCATTTCAAAGTATTAATACGATATGTATTTTGGCCGTATCGTATCTGTACTCAGAAGCGACCGAAACATCTTTTCTTTTAGTTTTTTTTTTCAAATTTTGGTTTTTTTGGGAAGTTTAAAACGTGTCTTTTATTATTAAAAAAATTTGGGGTCCAAAACACCTGGAAACAAGCATTTTGGACCGAATCTTTTTCAAAAGATACAATACAGTACTCCCAATACGGGGCATATCGTATCGATACTTTGAACCATGCTGATATATAAAACATTACATATCTATATATTAAATGACATAACATTATGCATATAAACTTATTTTATACATTATATAATATAAAATATACATGTCATGTTATAATATTTATATATAAAATATGTAATATAATGTAAAATAACATGTATACATATGTATACATTATGGGCCGGGCTGAAATGATCACCCTTAGTCATGTCCTAGGGTTGTACTTCTTTCTTTCTCCCTTTTATAGGGAGGATCTTGAGGCTATTAAGAGAATGATCCATAAATGAGACATTTCCTATTAGGAAAGAGAATCTTTGTTTTTATATTGATGACTACGAGACCACTATTGGTGTTTTGCCATGTGTCCAGCGAGATCCTCTAGAATAAAGTTTCCTTTTTTTCTAGGGATTCTTACATGGCACATGTTGGCTACATTTCCTTAAGGGTTCTCTTGTGGCCACGTGTTAGAGAGGGATCTCGGTCTAATTAACATGTTTGGGTTTGTTACAGACACGTGGTGCCATCTTTCGTCTATCGCTGCTCTGTATTGTCATTCATTGCTCATCGCAAGTCCCAGAAGGTGTTTTATGCTCATCACATGCCTTAGGAGATTTCATGTGTTCATCGCAAGCGCATGAGCTTTCTACTATTTTGGTGGAGTATTTCTATGCCACTATAGGGGTGTCCTGGCCTAGATTTCTCCACATGGTTTTCCTTTGATGTCCTCATCGTATTCACGGTGATGATGAACCACATGTACTTACAGGTGGTAGTTGCACCATCTCAACTCGTGTTTATCCTTTTCGGGGTCGACCCCAATAGGCAGTTGTGACAGACTGATGACATGTTCTTCTACTAACTTGTTCATGACCATAATTACGTCGCTCTTGTTGTAGTGGACGCTGGTGGGGGTGGCGGTAATGAAGTACCATTTTGTCGACCCTGGTTGCCACCACAATAATATGGTCCCTGGTTGAGTCCCCTCGCGTTGCGAGGCTTGTGGTTGACAATGTATACTTCTAGCATGGTATATGTTAGCCCTGGTGTAGCAGACTACGCTTCAAAAGCAGTGATAATTCGCATCGTCCTCTCAACAATTTTCCAAAGTTAGCTAAAAGTCTTAACATTGACATTTTCAATGTCAATCTTGTAGGCTGGATGCATCTCCTGTATACACTGTTCTATGAAGCTTTTCTCTGTCGCATGCTCTTCGAAGATTGAATGGGTCAGTTTTTGGAAGCACATGACATAGGTTAGGAGGTCTTCTCCAGCATGTTGTTCTGTATTTTGAAGATCAACCATTGTTAGCCTTCACTCGAGGGTGAACCATTTGGACAGGAATATTTTAGTGAGTTCTCCCCTAAGATTCCAAGCTTCTGGCCATTAGGTTGATGAACCAGGAGTAAGCTGGGCTGGTGAATGAATTTGAGAATTCCTGGACTTTAGATCTCCATCCAAGACAAACGCACCCAAAGTGTCTTCAAACTTGTTGACATGTTCCTGTGGACTTCCCTTTTGACTATCATACAGGGGCCACTATTACGCTTGTGTATAGCTGACGAGGTAGACTTTGTATAGGATGCTGTTAGAGTAGGGTTTTTGAAGTGTGAGCATGGATTGGGCCTTTTTCTAGCTTTCCTCTATGAGGCCTTGCATGTATTCCCTAATCTCCATCCGACTGCTTGGCGCTTCAGCTATTGTGTTGCTTTACTCCCCCGAATGAGTTTGTTATGTAGCTAGGGATGCAAACGAATCAAATCGGATTCGAATCAAGGTATATTTGAACATGATCCGACACTGTTCATGTCGAATCCTATCCGATCGGATATGATAGGACTCAATTTGAATTCGAATCCTATCGGTAAGTTGGATCTTCGGATCTGATCCGATCTGACTTGTTTTCTTTAAAAATTAATAAACTATTAAAAGAAAAATAAAATATACTAATTTAAATAAAGTAAAAACAAAAAATACAAGTATTTTTTTTAATTATTTCCATCACATATACATGTTTTTTTATAAAAATAAATAATGTAACAAATTTATAAAAATATAATATAAAAAATATATTTATAAATAAATAAATAACATATATATGTATTATATATATTTCTATTTATAAATATACAATATATATTGGATCGGATCTTCTCAGATCGAATAGGGGGTGATCTGATTTATGATCGGATCCTATTATCTAATCCGAACAGGGGGTGATCCGAATTCGACCAAATAGGATAGGATCTCGGATTGGATCGTATTGGATGATGATATGATCAATTTTACCTTGAGGATCGAAGCTCCTGGGTGGTTAGGGGGTGCTAGTATAGAAGGACTAGAGGGAGTAAATGGTATGAATGACAATGGGGTAGGTTTGAGGCAGGGGTCATATTCCCTGTCCCCAACCCCGATTCTGAAATTAACCCCCATCCCTGTCCCCGATCCCTGTCAGGATAAAATTTGTCCTCCATCCCTATCCCCGATGGGGATGGGTTCCCCGTGGGGACCCAAATCCCCAAAATTTTTTAGATAACAGTATTTTAAAAAAATAAATTTATTTAAAATAAATAAAAATTTAAATTATAAATAATGTTTAAATATGTTTTGATATATATATGTATATATCAAATTGAGGTCAGGGCGGGGCAGGGACCTTAATCCCCATCCTCGACCTCGACCCCGATCGAGGATTCCTATTAAACCTTGTCCCCGTCCCCGCCCCACCAAAACAATCCCCATCCCCGGCCCCATTGGGTCGGGCAAGTCAAGTCCTTGTTGGGGATGGGGAAAATTGCCATCCCTAATAAATGGGGAGTGCTCGGGTGAGGCGGTCCTTTGTAGGAGTAATTGTAGAGTGCTCCTCATCTTGGCCTGCATTTGTTCTAGCCAGTTGAAGCAGGCCTCAAAGCCATAAACCTCGTGAGATAGGATTATGATGTCAATTTGATCATTGGCTTCCTGAGGAATATGGTCTTGAAGTTCTGCATGGATGTTCTTAGGGTTGTCATGTTGCTCTTTAGGGATGGGTGAGAAATTAATTCTACGAGTGGCCATCTTTCGTAATCAAGAGAGCAACTAGAGATTCTAATGTAAGTATGGTGGTGAGGCAGTACATGGTGGTCTTTTTGAAAGACAAAGATGGAGTGAGGTTGTAGGTTGAGATAGTGGGTATGTTCTTAGTTATTTGGGAGCCTTAGGAATGTCGGGTGACATTGAGGATGATAGTTATGTCCCAGGGTTGTACTTCTTTCTCCCTTTTATAAGGAGGATCCCGAGGCTATTAAGAGAAGGATCTATAAAGGAGCCCTTTCTTACCAAGAAAGGGAATATTTGTCTTTACGTTGATGATCGTCGTGGGACTGCTATTGGAGTTTCGTCATGTGTCAAACGAGATCCTTTAGAATAAAGTTTCCTTTTCTTCCAAGGATTCTCACATGGCATATGCTAGCTATGTCTCCTTAGGAGTTCTCCTGCGGCCACGTGTCAGAGATGGGATATCGGTTTAGTTAGCATGTTCAGATTTGTTATACACACACGAGCGACATCTTTCGTTTATCGCTGCTTTGTATTGTCATTAATTGATCACCGCGGGTTTCTAATCTCTCTATACTCATTGTAAATCCCAGAAGGTGTTTTATGCTTGATGAGGGCGGATTTGGCCCTCCAATGACATTATGACCCCTGGCACCCCGTACTAAAGTTACTTCGGGCCAAGATCGTCCCAATACCAATTCGCGACCAGGACAGTAGTGCCAAGTTTGCTCAGGTCGAGCTCGGGCAGATGAGCCATCTCGGGACAGGCCTACCTCGGTGCAAGAACACATTGGTACCAAAGCACTTCGGCATTTGGGGGAGATCAAGTATGTGGAACGCGAGCTCAAGTAGCTCGCCAATAGGCAGCTTGCCACCAAGCAGCCCGTTGCCTAGTCAGGTCGACTTCCGCATGGCAACCTCGAGGGACACACCTTCGTACTCTGCATCCCTCGGGGCCATACTTTGTAACGGCTATATTAGCTCGCCCACTCCTCGAGTCAGGCGGAAATGGGCAACCTTACCAGTTGGTGGCTTTATCCCCACCTAACACGAAAGCAGGTCCCATCACAACGGAAACCTAGGAACTGCTCCACCTAACCCACGAGGACTCCAGTATATAAAGACCTCACCCCCCAGGGGTGAAAAAGGATGGGTAACCTCTGCTCTTTAGCTCTCTCATTCTCTAATATCATTCTCAGCTCTCCACTAAGTGCTAACTTAGGCATCAGAGTGACCTCGTTGGGTTAGCCACCCCGAGTCCTCTGACATTTGGTTCCTTGTAGGCCTCTAAAAAGGGGAACAAAGCTCATCAAGGTAGCTCACCACCAGGCAGCTCATCAAGGTAGCTCACCCCCAAACAGCTCATCAAGGTAGTTCACCTCCAGGCAGCTCATCAAGATAGTTCACCACCAGGCAGTTTGCCACCAAGTAGCTCACCACCAGGCAACTTGATACTATGCAGTTTGCCACTAGGTAGCTCGTCACCAGAGAGCTCCACTTCAGCCTATGAGTCACATGCCACTTGAAAGCAGACGAGATAACAAGGTACTCAACCAAAAAATTAACACATCACAAAAAAATAATACGTATCCAAAAGCGGTTATATCAATGCTCATCACATGCATCGGGAGACTTAATGTACTGATCGCAAACACGTGAGCTTTGTTTGTTTTGGTGGAATATTTGTGTGCCATTGTAGGAGTGTCCCAGCCTTGATTTCTCTACATGGTTTTCCTTTGATGTACTTACTATAATTGCGGTGACGATAAATGATATGTACTTAGGGTATTCACAACACAATCTATCCTTTTTTTGACACCACCACTAAATAAATTTATAAGATGTAAAAATTTAAATGAGTTTGTTACTATATAATAGGTTCATTGCTATTTAGACACCTTTTTCTTAAATATAATATTGGTTTGCAACTACTGGACCCTTGCCCCCCTCTCTCTCCTCATTGAAACTGATTCCAGAGAAAAAAAAAGTGGATTGATAATAACATTTAACACCATCTTATCTTAAAATTATAAATAATAGAAATAATATTTTATTATATTTAGTTGTCAGTTGTCACCATCTAATTAAAGAAAACAAATTACTAAAAGTTTTATAATGACAATATTAACTAACCAAAATGTGTTGTTGCATGAACCAGAAAGGCTGTGGCCTGTTGTGGGTCCCCGTCCCTCTCCAAGTCTCTATAACTTACGCTCTCAACAGTCGACACTCTCCCCGAACCCGAATAAAATCCTCTTTTATTCACCGAATTAAAAAGACCTTGGCCTGGAATTATTCACCGAAAAAGGGCTGCAACTGCGAGTTTTCCACCACTCATCTCAAACCGTCGATATATTACCATCAAGAATGTAGTTAGTTGCACGTGCCTACCTACAATCCTGCAGGGTCCCCCCACCACTTATCCAACTGACAGCTTGACCAAATAGGAAGAAGGAGAAGACTGAAGAGACTGCATGGTGGACTAGGGGGTGGGGCTGGGCCGCGCGCAGTACCAACGTGGCAAATCGAGCATAATTTGTTGATTGGTGTTGGGTGGGATGGTGGCGTATGGGAAATTCGGATGGGGCTGATTTGAATAGTGATCAATCTGCGCCACAGTCTCGTTTCGCCTCTCTCTCTCTCCTGATTGAGATTTGAGAAAGGTCCAAAGGTCAACGAGTTTCTTTTTTGCTTGAGTTTTTCTTATATTCTTGAGACAAAGCCAACCCAAGACATCAGAGACGTCATTGGAGATTTGGATCTCTGGCTTCTCGAGCTAGCTTCCTTTCAACTCCAGATCACTCTCTCTCTCTGGAATCTTGGACAGAGATTGATCTATGTAAGTGAATTTAGGTAAATTTCATTATTCATTTTTTGGGTTTTCATTTCTCTTTAGTTTCAGTACTTTATATAGGTGGTTTTTGCTTTCCCCTTTGATGTTTGGATCGACCATTCGGAAGCTTTGATATTACGATTAGCATCCCCTAATGGAGCATTTATGCTACAAATCTTCTGTTTTTTCTTCTTACTATTATTACTATTTTCTTCTGGGATTGCTATCATTTTTTCTTCTTAAATTATCTAACTTTTAAACTCAGGTCTCCTTCTCGAATCCAAGTTTGGGATCAAGAAACTATGTTATGGAATTGAATCTTATCTCAGTTTTAATTTGCAATGAGTTTTAATTTGAATCATATAGCGGAAGATATTTCTTCGAAGGACTTGACTATGACATACAATTTCGTATGACTTGGGTGATTGGATGACCTCCAGTGCTTCTGTGCATGATTTTCTTTTGGAAATCTTTGATCCTTCCGCTATATGATGGTAGAGAGGTTCAACCCTTTCCATTTTGGATTATTTGATCTGACCTTAATCCATGGTTAAAACCTTTATTTATATGTCATGGACTCTACCCTCTCAAGCCTAAGTTAGACAAAGCACTTGGGATTGAGTACCCTGCTGTTGCTTCTGAGACGTTTCAGTCTGCAGAATTTAAAACTTTCTTTTCTTTTTTCGAACGAAAGAATTTTTTAGACTAAATTTACTTGTAAGAACGGGGGGGGGGGTGTTAGTTGGTAATTAGAATCTTACTTTGATTATATGCCTCTACTAGCTATACTTGGTTTCTGCTACTTTGCTTCATATTATTTATTTGCCTTTATTTCTGATCCACCACATTCAAGAGCACTTCAGTGGAGATATTCATTCATTTAATAATATTTATTTTTGGGTATTAATGACAGGTAGAATATGTGTATAATTTCCTATGTCTAGGTTTCACTTATGGATTTGCTTTCTGATGTTAATTGCTCATGGTTCATTCAAAACTTGAATTTCAGATAAATATTCAGTGGCATTAAATTGAGGTGTTACTAGAGACCACATGAAAGAATGGGGGAAACAAAGGAGTCCTACAAGTATATGGTTTTCTTCATGTAAATAATGGGAAGACTGGTATTTTTCTTGTTTACCTTCTTGAGAGTGTTTATGAATAACTTGTTCTTGTTCTAGATTCTTAATTCTTCCTTTAATATATGTCTTGTAATTCATGCCTTTGTTCATTTTAATGAACAGATAAAAGCATCTAAGCAATGGAATCTTGGAGCTGCTACAGTTTTACCCTACTCGTGGGTTCATATGTCAAGGAGAAGACCACCGTTCTCGTGGCAGGTGTGTGCCGTTCCTGGTGAATTTAATTTTTCTATTTCTAATTTTTAAATATACAACTAAATGATAATGGCAGCTCCTGACTTCTGACTTCTGTGGCAAGTAATAATTTTTGCTTGGTTCCTGTTTTAAGTAAGAAATAGGAGCTCTTAAATTGAGTTATATTGTTAAATTTTGTGTTGGTTGACTTTAGCTTTTATATTTTTTTATTAACTTTGTATTTTTGTTCCAGAAAAAATCTTAATTATCTGATTTTGAGTATTTGACCATGGCCAGCTGCTTCTTATTTGTAGAACATAGCTAGAGCAGCTGATAGTCTAATAGAGGGAAAATGTAATGATAAGCTAGTTTTGATGCAAGGCTGTGATAGATAATAATGCAAGACTGGTTAAAAAGCAAGCAAAATCAAACACAAATTAGGGCTTAAAGGGCTTTGGCTGAGTTTTCATTCAAATAGGCTACATAGGTATTCGTGATCTTGTAGATGGATTTAAGTGGATTAATATAGTTTGAATTGAAATTACAGCTGTTTAAAAGGGCTGAAAAACAGAGTTTTGGTCGTGAAAGGGCCAAAAGTATAACTAATATTTTACAGATCGGAGAATTTTCTGCCTCTTTTGCAGAGAAAACAAATGGATCCTAGAGAGAGAGAGAGAATCAGTGAAGCATTGTTGTTGAAGGGTGAACTTTCTAGAGAGAGAAAGGGATAAGGTGCTAGGACTGAGGAAACATTGGGAATTTGATCAAATTGTTTATGGGAGTGAGATTATTCATATTTTTTTATTTGTAAACAGATAAAAAATATTTATTAAAATCAAGCAAGATAAATCAGGAAGTACAGCAGAGAGGAGAAAATTTCTCTAGATAAGTTGTTTCTTGAATTTTTCAGCGATTTCTAAGAGGGGTAATTTTTTTGGGTAAATTACCAAGACCACCTGTACCATGGGGTGAGTTACAAACTTACAATTACCCCCTGAACTTTCATTTGTGACAAAGGCCCCCTGAACTCTCACTTTGTAACAAATACACCCTGGCTGTTATGTCAGATGACAGAATGCATTAAATTACCAAAATACCCACGTGAACTTTTCTTATTTTCCCATCATCACCCTTTTCTCTTAAACCCTAATTGTCCAAAAAATACCTCCATTTTCTCCAAACGAAACCAATAAATTGCTAAAATAACAAGAATCATTTCACTGAAATATAAAAACAAGTGAATGAGAATATTTTTCTAAGTTAACTGACAGAACTCTAACGGAGGGGTGTCTTTGTCACAAATGAAAGTTCAGGGGGTAATTGTCACTGACCCCATAGTACAGGGGGTCTTGGTCTTTATAATTTACCCTAATTTTTGGAAGGTTTTTCTAGGGTCTGAACCAAAATGATCAGTCCAAAAAAATTCTGAGATTATTCTAGGAAGTTGTTTACTTACCCGTTGTGATAAATTATTAGTCTAAACACTGCAGAATGATCTGCTTTAAAAGCTCCATTTAACATGCAGGTTACAAAAGCAATAACAGCAATACCAGTAAGAGATAATTTGTTAGAAGAGCGAGAATAAAAGGGAGAGAAGAAGAATTACTAATATAAGAAATAAAATTAAGAAATTAAAGATTATTGTGTGCATTGTTATGCATTTGATATAAATTTTGTAAAGTAATTTGTGTAAATAGCCTTTTATGCAAATTTTGTTTTATATTTGGGAAATGCATGAGGAACCTTATGAAGTGAAAAAGCTTTAAACATCATGAGGATTCTTAAGCAGTTGTGTATTTTGATCTTTTGCAGGCTCAATTTCTCTCTGTCTCCAAGTGCCCTAAGCTCTGTCTTTTTATCTAGTGTGGGCTCAAATCTCTCTGTTGAAGGAAGAACAGTTCCGATCACCACTGAGTGAGCACTCATTTTGGTCTTTCCATCCAGAAATGACGAGAGTGTATGAAGACCTCCCTGAGCCTTCAGGGGAGCTAAGTGTTAGTTTTGGTTATCAGTGCAGCACTGTAAATCAAGATGTCTCTTTCTCAATAACTAATGATATTGAGTTCTCTGCAGAGATTCAGAATCAAAACTCCAAAATGAGGATAAGGAGCAGTTCCTTTTCTTGTTTGTCTGGTGCTGCTCTTAGTGCTAATGCTACCTTGGCAAACACAAATTTATGTAATGGTCTCATAGGGGAGGAAATCCTGCCTGGTTTGGATTCTCCAAATTCATTCAGACGGATGGAATCTTCACCAACTCTTGCACGGTTAGACCTTGTATCACTGTCATCTCAGAGTAGTATGTCTTCCTGTGGTGGAGGTGTCTCTATGGAGAATGATCTTGAAATTGGAGAAAATTTGTGGAAAACTATGAGTGCTCCTACAAGGATAGAATCCTCCAGTTTTCTAAATGCTTTGGATGTGCAAATGGCTGGAGGTGCTGCAGGGGAAGACAGAGTGCAAGCTGTTTGTTCTGAAGAAAATGGATGGCTGTTTTGTGGGGTATACGATGGATTCAATGGGCGGGATGCAGCTGACTTTTTAGCTGGAACTCTTTATGAAAATATAGGGTTTTATCTGCATTTACTGGAATGGCGTACAAGGAGTCAATGCAATTCATTGAAAGGTTGTTCAGGAGAGGATGGTGAATTTTCTCAGGCTAAAAAATGTCAACTTTCTGAATCTGAGAAGAAAGAATCCATCCTTCTACATTCTTCTGATGGGGATCTCCCAAGTGATTCATTCCGTCTTGGTGTTCTAGATTGCCTCCGTCATGCCCTTGCCCAAGCTGAGAGTGATTTCATGTACATGATTAAACAGGAAATGGAAGATCGACCTGATTTGGTGTGTGTTGGATCATGTGTATTGGTTGTGCTTCTTCATGGAAATGACTTGTATATCCTGAATTTAGGGGATAGCAGGGCTGTACTGGCAACAGGTGGAATCGAAGAGGGTAGTTTAGTGAAGGCTGTCCAACTGACAGAAACTCATACTGTTGACAATGAAATGGAGTACAAAAAAATTTTGGCTGATCATCCTGATGATTCCTCTCCTATTATTGGGGGAAGAGTGAAAGGAAAGCTGAAATTAACCCGAGCATTTGGAGTTGGTTACCTTAAAAAGGTATTATCCACCCTATTGCTGGAGACTGAAAAAAGCATTTCAGAGTCGGAGTTTGCTCCTATTGATCTTTTATTTCTTCTATTTTTATTTACTGCAGAAAAAGTTGAATGATGCACTAATAGGAATCCTTCGAGTTCAGAACTTATGCAGTCCTCCTTATGTTTATACTCAACCATTCACCAAGAGTCATCGAATGACCGAGAATGACCAGTTTGTCATTTTGGGAAGTGATGGATTGTTCGACTTTTTCAGCAATGATGAAGTAGTGCAACTTGTTCATCTGTTTATTCAAGATAACCCTTTTGGTGATCCTGCAAAGCATCTGGTTGAGCAACTTGTTCTCAGGGCAGCTGAAAATGCATGTATAATTTACTGTTCCACATTGTCTTTTTTTTCTGCAATGTGGATGGAGCCACTTATTTTTCTAATAAGTCAGTTGAGCTGATCGGTGCATGCTCCTTTTTTTTGTTATGGAGCCTGTGTTTATTGATGCACAATTACTGTATAAGGATTCCTTTTTTGTTCACATCAATGATAATACATTATCCTTTTCTCAAAAAAAAAAAAAAGTCAGCTGGACCTAGGGATGCAAACGGATCAGATCGGATTCAAATGAGGGTATATTCAAACCTGATCCGAAACTGTTCATGTCGGATCTGATCCGATCCAAAGGTCCAATCGATCTGATAGGACTCGATTTAAATTTGAATCCTATTGGTAAGTCAGATCTTCGGATCTGATCTGATCTGACTTGTTTTCCTTAAAAATTTATAAATTATTAAAAGAAAAATAAAATATACTAATTTAAATAAAGTAAAAACAAAAAATGAAAGTATTTTTTAATTATTTTCATCATATATATACATGTTTTTTTATAAAAAAATAAATAATATAACAAATTTATAAAAATATGTTTATAAATAAATAAATAACATATATCAGATCGGATAGGGGTGATCCGAATTCGACCAAATAAGATCGGATCATGGTCTGATCCATTTGCATCCCTAGCTTAATGTGGCCATGTTTGCATGTTATCTGACACAATTGCCTGTAACTATGTTTACATGTTCTATCTTCATTATCTTGTCATACTTTGCATATTGCTCTGCTTTCAAAGTGCAGCATCTAATTGCTACTGGAATCTGCATAATCTAATATTTTCTACATCTTAGCACCAGAAGAGCACTAGGATTTATTGTATCCCCCAAAACCTGATCTATATTTGTTCCATTTCAGGTTTCAGTACTGAGGAGCTGATGAGTATTCCTGCTGGAAGGAGGAGAAAGTATCATGATGATGTGACAGTTATTGTAATCATCCTTGGAAATAAGCAACGGACTTCCACTGCTTCAACATCTTTGTAGTGGGCAGCAGTCATTTCCTTTCGTTTTTTTTTTTTTTTTGTTTTCTTTGTTCAAACTTACTAGTTCAGGTGCTTTAATGTGCTGTAGCATTAGAACATCTAGGATCACTCTGAAATGTTTGGTGTAAATGGATTATGTAATAATTGGATATAAGAATTGCCCTGCTTAGCTGGGAATGAGGCTAGGGCATACAGATCTTCTCCATAATGTAGCACAGTAGCAGAAACTTAAACTGTCCTTTTGATGTTTAAAGCTGGCATTTTTAAAATTGCATATTGGTCAGAATTATTTTTTGAAGTTTTATGCTACTAGGAAACATGGCATTATCAGACTTGAGTGAGTGCCTTTTTTTGTTTGTTCTACAATATTCTCTGTTGGCAGGTATAATGGTAAAATATTAGGTAATGGCCTCTCTTGCAGGTTATGGCAGAAGAAACCAGTTTTGGCAAGGTCTCAAATAATTGCTTACTTGAAGTTTTGCCCCCTCTGTGTGGTAAAGTGGAAAAGATCTCAAGAATTCATATCTGGTTATCTGAGATGCTAATAGAAAGTAGAAACTGAAATAGTTATTTTACATGTGTGCTTCTTGGTTCTTGTTAGGCTGGCACTTGGCATTAGTGGTGGTATTGGGTTGGGTTGGGCCGAATCTGGATCCTCTCTTGGCTTGGATTGGCTAGAGAGGATGAGATGGAGGAGGTTGGATCAGAAAACTAAATATGGAGCATCAACTTAGCTGCCTTTGGAGGTTTTTGGAACTGTGGTGTTGCATTCCTGTTTAGAGTCCACATAAGTACCGTGTAACTTTTTTTTTTTTTTACTTCCTCATACAATAATCATGTTTGTCTGGGCAGATTAATAATTTCAAATGTTTATATATACCACCCTTTACATGAGGTTATGTGCAAGGGTGTTGGAGGAATCGTCTTTTTGCCATTTCCCTCAGCGGGGGTCTCCACTTCAGTTGTCTTATAGGTGCCTAGTGGTGCTTATTTGTTTAAAATTACAGTAAGTGTATTTTGTTGTGTCAAGCCGCCTAATTTTCCCGATTTCCAATGCTATAATTCAGGTACCAATGTTTTGACTTAAAAGTTAAAACACCATTATACCAAACACCCAGTTGGTTATCCTATAGGCATGTTATTGGACTGAAAATTGAAGCTTACAATTTTTATTTTTTGTTTGAAGCCAAGGAATGCTGTTTGCAATAGGATGCTCATAGCTCATGTGCTTGGTAGAATCTGTTTCAGGTTGAATCATTGTCACATTAGCGCCATATAGGTGATTCAACTTTAATGGTTCAAAAATCATGTTTGGTAAAGTAGATTCAACTTGTATTGGGTTTTGCACAAAGAGTGCTGAAGAAATTTCAAAATGACGTTCTTTAATCAGGTGGTTATTTTGTTCCTGTCCCACTTGCTATGGCACCTAGTGGCATACTGGCATCTATGTGCTAATGGTACGAATCACTATCTAATGTGCTTATTTGGTTTTGTTTGGCTTTGTAACCTATTTTGGTATTTATATTGTTAGGGAATTGCCACATCCCACTGTTAGAATGAAAATGGCAAAAAAAAAAAAACTTATTTTTTGCTAATTCCAATTACCCTTAATTGGAATTGAAATAGCTTCCTTGGGTTCTCTGTGTGAAGATTGAATATAGAATCGTTACAATATTATTAGTAATCTAATTTGCAATATGAACTACTTATAAAAAAAATTGCAATGTGAACTCAAAATCCGAAAAACAATCATTTGTCTTAGGTTGCAATAGCTTTCTATTATATTTGGCAGGTTCGGAACAAGAAGAATTTTGAAGGTAAAGCAAACTGATTTGCATTTGGTCATTAAAAGGATAACTGCTATAGTCTCTGAGATCCAGCATATTGCTAGTTCTGGGTGTAACAGATGTGATCAATGCGTGACCACTGGTAATTCTAGTGGTGGTGTCCAGGTTTCAGTTTTAGAAACTGTTGTTCCAATTAAATGTGACGGTGGAGTGCTTACTGCTTAGTTCTGGTGTTGGCTCTCATGGATTTGTAGTATATTTTTGTAATTGTTCTTTTTATGCAGCTGCAGGTGGTAGATATTGAATTCAGAATGGGGTTTTAGAAGCTGAGCTTAGGGCCATTTTGAATACTGTTCCCTTTCCTTCTGCCAGTTAATGCTCTTACTCATGGGAGCTTATCTGTTCCTTGGACTTGCTATCCTTTTTTTGGACAGAACTAAGGACTTATGTATTAACTTTAATGATGTTAAGTTCTGTTATGCAAGTAGAAATCTGAATGGTCAGGCTCATGCATTTTCCGGGTATGCTAAATGATTGCTACGGGAGTCTGTTTGTTTAGTCAGTTTTGTTGTTATTAAGAGGGAGTTCATGAGTTCATCAATTTGTATGATTTTGTTTTTCAAAACAAAAACAACTGCCACATCAGCAAAAATATATTAATATGCTGATGTGGCAGTTGTGATTATGCTAATGTAGCAGTTTTTTTTTTTAAACAAAATTAATCATACAGGACACCCCCTAATATGCTTTATTTATCCATTTGAATATTTGAGAAATTGAGGGGGGGGGGGTAATATAGCAATATCAGCTGAGTGCTGACATACTGCTTTGAAAGGGTGAACCATCATAAGGCGCCACGCGCCAACACTCGTTGTATAAGGCCGAAAACCATACCCATTAAATCAAGAGGATAAAAATTTGAACTCCAACGTTCGAACTAACGGTGGTGAGATTAGGTTCGAAAGGTGAAGAGATTTCCTGTGATAAGATGGGTGTTAAAAATGAGAAGCCACCACCATCAAATCCTATTAGCAATTTCATAATGACCTGTGCCAAGATAATGGTGCTTCAAGCATTAATGTTGAGGTAAGTAAGAATAAGCGAACTCTCAGAAAAGTTCAAGTTTAAACCTTGCTTACAAAGGATCCCGTTGTGCCGCCCTACCCTTAGTTCACATCTCCGCCCTACAGCGTCCTGCCTCATAACGTCCCACAGCATATTATATGTATATGTATATGTACATATAATAAATTTCAGCAAACAAAAATCTTCTCCTTAAATTCAAGAGATTTTTCTGCTCTTGAATTTCAGCCAACACCGGTGTAACCTCAGAAGAAGGATCAATCTGCTTCTTCAAGTAACACTGTTTCAGTTCGGAGAGATGCTTCAGCTCAGACACTACAACCGCATCCGCAGTTTGAATACCATTAGCATCATAAGGGGACTGAGCAATCTGGAGCTGGGCATAAGCAGCTTTCATAGACGAAATGCTAGAAAAGAACGTCGCTAGGAAGCTTCTCATCTTCATCTTTATCCGCAAAAGGCTAAGATTGATGCCCTGTTAATGGACCTTTCTTTGCCTTCTCCTCCCGGAACTTCAACCTCTTAACTCCATCATCAGGTGCGACTCCCACGGTCTGATAGAAGCAGTCTAGGGTTCTTGGCGATAATGTGCGCAATGTCCGCTTGGGTGAAGCCATGCGTTCCTAAGAGCTCAATCACCGAATCTKCTTTCTCTTTGTTCTGAATGCGGAGTTTGTTTGCTGTGGAAATAGCGGATTCTAACGACATGCCGCATGATTCCATGAGGTAGGAGACTGTGAAGGAAGAAGGTTGGTCCCCGAAGGAGCTTGAGATGTTTGAGACCGATTTCGGAGATGATATTGTACAAAGAAAATAAACATGGCTTCTACTCGTTGATTCAGTGGGTTTTGCTTGCATCAGTCTTTTGCAGAGAAAACCGAATATTGAATGAGAAAAGGAACAGAGCACGGAAGCTTACCAGGGGGGAAATACTCGAACTGATTCGAAACGTCGATGAAACTCCGAATTTGATTACTGGAGAAAGAACCCTAGAATTGAGAGGAAGTTTTATACAAAGATTACGAAGAGGGGCCAAGATTTTAGCAGGAAGATGACGAAGTTGAAGCGTCAACTTCCCTAATTTGACTGGATAGTCAAATTTTTTATTTTTTCTCCACCTTTTTCCTATTTTTCAGATATCAAAAATTGAATTTGGGGACTAACACCCAAACCTTACCGTCAAACCTAATATGCACATGTAAGATGGAAAGGCATGTGGAGTAAGACATGGTTGAATTTCATTGGAAGTGTACCAGTCCTACACCAAATAGAGTGCAGGAAATCTAGGTTCCAAGAATACATATGGATTTAGTGAAAAAGAAGACGTATATTATAGATAAGTAGGGGTGAGCATTCAGTTCACCCCTACTTACTGGAAAACCAAAGCCAAATTACTGGAAAACCAAAAAATTGAAATCAAACCAAAGCCAAATTACTGGAAAACCAAAAAATTGAAATCAAAATTTTCAGTTATTTTGGTTAAAACATATATATACACATACATACATACATATTGTATATTATAAATTTTGATCAATTCAATTAACCAAATTTCTAATCCTAAAAAATCGAAATCAAAACTGTAATTTTATAAAATTGAATTAACCGAATCAGAAAAATTGAAAACCAAAATAACCAAACCAAACAAACCGAAAACCGAAGAATTCTCACCCCTATAGATACATATTGTACTTCAACGTTAGTGTAACTTTCAACTGTTAAATTTTTATAAGTATATACTTGAGCCCAATTCCGCTAAAATTGACCTTAAAATAAGAATAAAATTACAAAAGTGCTTATGTTCAGGTTATCTTTTTCATCTTCTTCTATCTTCATACCCAAACAGTGTTAGCAATATTATTTGCAGGGATAATTCATCTATCCTTGTATAAAATCCAATATATAAGCATTGTTCAGTATTCATCTATCCTTGTCATCTAGAGTCTTTACTAGAGAATTCTCTTACTTATTTCTAAACACTTTTATTTAGTGTAGACTTTAACTACTTTATTATTATGTGAATATTTGTTTCTTTGTGATGCCACTGAATTGCGTCCAAAGGTAACATAAGAGGAAAAAAATAAAAAAGGAGAATATGAATATGGGCATTTTAGTAATTTTCATCTTAATTTAATGGTGTAGACTTAGGCTCTGTTTATTTACTAGAAAGCTATTTACCTGGGTAAATGAACCTACTTGTGTGAGTGTTACGTAGGAAACACTTACCCGAACAAGTGAATTTATGGTTCTATTTGTTTGTTAGTATTTAGCGGGGGGCTAAATCGGTCAACGAGCAATTGACCACAATCCCTACATTCGTATGATGTTATATTGGGTTCCCATGGTATGTCAAAATACCGGAGAGTAATAGTTACCTAGGTACCTAATACCCTACTGGAAGATGGGTAAGTAACTTACTTGCACACTAATGCCGCTCGAAATCATCTACTTCCCTGTTGGAGGACAGATTGGACGACGAGTGCTGAGGTTGACAGACCAGTTTGCAAGAGAGACAGGATCAGTATGTCTGATTACAAGAAAGCAAGGGAGAATCAAGAGCTAAGAGTTGGGGTTCGAGTTCCATGTCCAAGATATTTGGGAGCACCGGGCCTTATCAGTTTGTTATCTTTGGGGCACGTTCATCCCATGTAGGCAGTGATCCTCATCCAATCTCTCCAAGCCGTGCAAGAGTTGGGGTCATCCATGCCAAGTAGGTAATGTGTTGCTACCTAACTTGAAACCGAAAGGCACACTACCCCTAGATAAGGGTGATCTGCCATGTAGGTCAGTAGCTCGATACCCTAGAAGTCAGTTGGCAAATGAAGTCTTTGGCTACCTAGGTCAGCCAGGTCAAGCCGGCCTTCGAGGTCCTCGACTTCTTCTCCTGAGGTGATATGTGCCGCCCTGTTGGGAAATGATCTGCTAACCTTTCCCAGGTCAAGATGTAAGTCAAGAAGGTCAGTTTAGGTCGTCTCAGCTCTACCCAACTTGCTCCATGTGGTGCCAAAGTATCATTAGACAGTTCAGACTTGCCACATGTTTCTTCGTGGTTGGTCGGCCAAATCACCCCTCATCACACACTTAGAACACGCTATCCCTCTTGCTTTTATATTTACCTAATAACTTATCCGGACAATTCAAGAATATTGAAACCTCACCTATCCGAACAATTAAGCCTAGTAAGCATTTGTTCGGCTATCTTCCTACAAAGGAAAAGATTTTAGATATTTCTCAACATGGTGATTGTGTTTTGTGTCAAAATAATACAAAATCTATAAACCATCTCTTTTTGGAATGTCCTAATACTAGAGCTTTTTTTTTTTTTTTTTTTGCGGCGCCTTAGAATATCAACTTAAATATTATTTTTCACTCTTCTTGGCAAAACTGCATAATAGAACTTACTAAAATTCTCCGAGATAAGATGTTGATCACCCAAACTCTAAACTAGTATCCATTGCATTATACTATATTTGATTTACTTGCAATGAAAAGTGTTACAAAGACAGATTTCTAACTCCTCGTTCGATTTTAACCAGAATTAACAGTGTTTTCAACGGCTCAATTTTCAACACAACTATATCCGCATAACACAGTAAATTAGAATACTGATTGTATTATATTCGCAGATGCAGGCAATATTAACCAAACAACCTTCTCCTATGAAACTATTTGTCTTTCTTTTGATCTTTGCCCAAAACAGTTGAAAAAGCAGAATTATATGCCATTTTCCGGGAAATTTAACAAACTTCACGGCTACAAAATCTTCATCTCCAGATATACTCAGATTCCCAGCAAGTGATCGATGCTCTAAAAACCATATGCGGGATCGCAGATGCAAAGAAGTATGTATATATCTCTCCTAACTAATATATTTCTTTTACTTTTTTAAAAAATAAACACTTGTTCGGATAATTACCTAATGGCAAAGGGATAGATGGGTGGATTTTAAAATCCCGAAACGAATGAGGCCTTAAATGTATATTTATGAAAGTTCAACGTACTAAAATGTCAAACTCGGAAATTCATACCGGTTACCAATTATCCGGAAAAAAATCTCATTTTACCTGATTCGAAGAGTGGAAACCGGGAGTCGAGGACCCAGAGAGAAGAAAAAGCGCTACTCCAGTCGGCCCCTCCGGCTGCGGCTGGCTCCTTTGCGAGTGGACTTTGTTTTTTAGGTTTTTCTTGTATTTCTTTCTTTTCTCTTTAATACTCCAATCCTTTCCTTCTCTGTAAAAGTCTTATCCACAACAGAGAGTCGGAGACGGAGAGGAGGATCGAGTTCGATGGGGACGATTAGCGATCCGACCCTGGACGGGTCAGAGGAGCAGCAAAAGCGCTCGGAGATCTACACCTACGAGGCCCCCTGGCACATCTACGCCATGAACTGGAGCGTTCGCCGCGATAAGAAGTACCGACTCGCCATCGCCAGCCTCCTCGAGCAGTACCCCAACCGAGTCGAGATCGTCCAACTTGACGATTCCACCGGCGAGATCCGCTCCGACCCAAACCTCTCCTTCGAGCACCCCTACCCACCCACCAAAACCATCTTCATCCCCGACAAGGAGTGCCAGAAACCCGATCTCCTCGCCACCTCCGGCGACTTCCTCCGCGTCTGGCGAATCGCCGATGACCGAGTCGAGCTTAATAGTCTCCTTAACGGCAATAAGAACAGCGAGTTCTGCGGCCCACTCACTTCCTTCGACTGGAACGAAGCAGAGCCCAAACGCATCGGTACGTCAAGCATCGACACCACGTGCACCATCTGGGACATCGAGAGAGAAACCGTCGATACCCAATTGATCGCCCACGATAAAGAGGTCTACGACATCGCCTGGGGCGGCGTCGGAGTCTTTGCTTCGGTTTCCGCAGATGGGTCTGTCAGGGTCTTTGATTTGAGGGACAAGGAGCACTCCACCATCATCTACGAGAGCTCGGAGCCCGATACGCCTCTGGTGCGCTTGGGGTGGAACAAGCAGGACCCGAGGTACATGGCAACCATAATCATGGACAGTGCCAAGGTGGTGGTGCTAGATATCCGGTTTCCGACGCTGCCGGTGGTGGAGCTGCAGAGACACCAGGCGAGCGTCAACGCCATAGCTTGGGCGCCGCATAGTAGTTGTCACATATGCACGGCTGGTGATGATTCTCAGGCGCTGATTTGGGATCTTTCTTCGATGGGCCAGCCGGTTGAAGGTGGGTTGGACCCGATTCTGGCGTATACGGCCGGGGCGGAGATTGAGCAGCTGCAGTGGTCGTCGACTCAGCCGGACTGGGTAGCGATTGCTTTCTCGACTAAGCTTCAGATACTCAGGGTTTGAGTTCTTCTGTTAATTTACATTGTAATTGGAAATGATGGACGTTTTTTATGTGATTGAAGATGATGGTTTTTGTTTCTCTATTGTTATATATAGAAGTTTCTCCACTGAACATATTAGAGTTTCTGAATATTTCTGGCGTTATATCTCTAGTTGCATTCAGGCTTTCCATCTAAAATTTGGGATGATTTCCACTTGTTTCAGAGTTTTCATTAAACTTCACCCTGGAGTTAATTAGTTTCTGTGCGTTGCTTTCGTCTCTACCTGTTGTGACGTTCCTCCCTCGTCAAATTGGCTTCTTGTTTCTGTACCTCTTTTGAATGGCGTTCTAAGTGACTGCGGTTTTGCTATAAAGTTTGACTCTGTGTTAGTTCGTAGGACGATGACGTTTATTTTGTTGTTCTGTGTATTATTTAGGTGAAGCTTTCTCAATTTACAGTGACAGAATTGATTCTGCTTCTGGTTTACATGGTGTTCAAATGCGTTAATCATAACATCTGAATTGAATTGAGTTCTTTATTGATTTTATTTGGAAGTTTCTTTGGTTCTTCGTCTGTGCTTCTGAAATTTGGACAAGTTTGCCTATTCCAATCCATCCGGTTTAAAAGTATCAATTCACCAAAGTTCAGTTGAGTTGCTGAGGTTTTTCCCCCTCGTGTTTTCATGTTGTTTGTCCCTCTCCTTTCAAATTGGCCCCTTTGATCTTGTTACCCTTTTTTCTTTTATGTTTCCATTCTATGTGCTTGTGATTTGAGTTAACTTTTCAACCTGTTTTTGTCTTGTTGATGGTTTCTTTTTTTATTTTTTTTGTTAAGTGCAAGGATCTACCCTTCGGTGGTCTTGGTTGCCTTCTTCTAACTGTTGCTTTCATGCCTTCCTAGCCAATGGATGTTTTCCTTTTCTCTTTATTGTTCGTACTTCCTTGTGGTCATTTCTTCTCAAATTTTCAGATTTCAGTTGGATGCTTTTGTTTTGAAATGCAAATTTTGGTTTCTGGTTTCTAATAGATGGCCTTTGTTGTAGGTTTTTCCTTCTTGGGTATCGCAGTTTTTTTTTTTTTTTTTCATTTTTTCTTTTTAATTATTGTAACTTTGGATCATTGGATGCTCCAGATTCATAACAAAATATAACCAGGTCCTTGTGTACCTCCTGTCCATAGCCTGCACATACGTGTAGTCGTGTACCGGGGTTTAATGATCTACAGCTACAGATTACTCCTCTCTGTCTTCTTCCTTGTCGTAATATTAAAAATTAATGTGGCTTGGCTCGAGATTGTTGTTTCGAGACCCAACAGGAGTAGAGGAGTAATGTTTTTTTAGAATGAATGTTAGCTGGTTTGTTCTTTGAGGAAAAAAAAAGGATAGAGGAGTAATTTGCTTGAAATGTCAATTATTCATCTTTTAAGGGTTTTGATGGCAGTTGGGCAGGGATGATGAACAAGGTGAAATCAATTTTAATTTAAAAAGAGATGATTAATCCGTTTGACAGTCAGCAGGTGCTAGCTATCAGTACTACAGATACACCATGAAGGTTTGATTGATAAATGATAATCGTCAGGTTATTTGTGATCCCAAGAGATCAAAAACAAGGCAACCCATGCGGCAATTACATTCTCCTAATCTCCTACCTAATCACAATGGAATGCCTTGAAGAAAAGCCCAAAGCCCCGAGCTTCCAAGTCTGTTTTACAATATATTGATGGTGGCTCAACAGCAGTGAAGAAATTCTCTGAATATTATAAAAAGATAACGCAGTTGGGATGAGTCTTCTAAGTTCTTATCTGGTTGTTGAGCCCTGCTCTAAATATGATCTTTATTTCTATTTAGGCTTTATGCCCTTCTAATTAAAAAATGGATCACATTCATATATTTTTTTGGTTAATTATTTATATATACTCCGTATATTTGAGAAACTACTTGTAGTATATATACCTTGAAATTAATTTTCAAATTGTGTCTATTAGGTTCCTACAGATAATTGATGGGCAGCCAACACCATCACGTGACATCATGTGTGCATTATATAATTTTAAAATGACAAAATTATATTTTATGGTTTTTTTTTACCATTTTACAAATTTTGTTGAGTGTTAAAAGAAGAAAAGGAGAAGAAGGGTTATGAAACTGGATATTGATCAACTGTTGAAGCTTCTGCTCCCATGTTCAAGTTTCCCTGTTCAATGATCAATTGGAATTGGACGAAGAATTATACTGCTATGCATTGAAATGGGTCTGGTACAATAGCGGTAATATTATTGATTGATGGTCAATTAATAGTAGAGACCTATTAGACACAATTTGAAAGTTGAGGGTACTGCAGAGACACGTTTTAAAGTTGACCGACTTGACACAACCCCTAAAGTGCAGGGTATTGATCAATAATTTTTCCTTTTAAAAACAAGGGATAAGTGGACTGCAAGCCACCTCAGAAATCTGAAATTACAGCCCCCTCCTAGTCTACTAGTAGCCCCCCTATAAAATGCATCATGCCCGTGAATTTGGCATCAATCCATGGGTAGGATTCATCTGACCCGGTGGGGTCAGATTTCTAAGGTGGGTTCAACTATAAAAACACCTAAAAATAATTCATACATACCTTGTTCATCGGCCCAAGGTTTAAAATTTCGATACAGAGACATTGAAACTTAAAAACACACGGAAATACATTTTTTAGCTATTTTTTTAAATATAGTTTTTTGGGAGTAAAAACATGTTTTTTTTATTGAAAAAGAATATTCAAAAAAAAAGACAAAGGATGTGTTTTAGCTTGTTGGGAGACTTTATGAGCTGGTACTAGGGGTGTGATCATGGGCCGGGCTTTGCACTTATGATAAGGGCTATACATTAGGCCCCATAAACATAAGCCCTAGCCCAGGTTTATACAGGCCCAGGCTGGGCCGGGTCGGACCTGTTTGGGCCAATGTCTTTCATATATAAAACATTACATATCTATAATATTTTATATTAAATGACATAACATGCATATAAACTTATTTTATACATTATATAATATAAAATATTATATATCTATATATTAAATGACATAACATGCATATAAACTTATTTTATACATTATATAATATAAAATATTACATATAATATAAATTATACATGTCATACTATAATATTTATATATAAAATATATAATCTAATGTAAAATAAGTTTAAATATATGCGGACCAGGACGGGCTTGAAGTATTAAGCCCAAGCCTGGCCCTAAAATTTGCGGGCCTGATGTAGGCCCGGGCTTGGGCCGGGCCTGAATACAAAACGCAAGCCCAAACCCAAAATTTCTGGGCCGGGCTGAAATGATCACCCCTAGCTGGTACATTAAAAATCCTATTTACAAAACGAAAAGTAGTGTTAAAGTTTAAAGAAGATATCAAAATTTTGGTTCTCAGCAAAAACCAGTGGCAGAACCAAGAAAGAGTAGAAGAAAGAAGATTTGGGTCTGTTATCCAAATCGGTGCTTATTTGTAGCTTTTCCTGGAGCTCGGTCTTGGCTTTTTTCTCTAATCGTTGGCCTCCAAACATACAACTATTCAAGTGAATGTGTTTTCCATCTTAGATATGATTCCACATCCCTCTCCGGATGGATGAGTGTGGTCTACAGCAACAAGTGCAAAACCCCAAGCACCAAATGAAAGTGAGGAGCATATTGGTCTTTATCTATAATTAATGGGGCTGTAGAAACCCTTGTCAGGACATCACACCAGGTATTCACTACTTAGTTCAAATTCTTCTCCTTTGGTTGTTGATCAAGGTGATTGTCCGACTATAGTTAAAAATGAGGTTGACCTTCAAATCTAGGGCTGTCAATGGATATGGGTCTATCCGATAGAATCGAACCGGCCAAATCAATTATGTCGGTTTTGGTTCAGAATTCTATCCCATTAGGTCGGCTCTGGTTCTTTATTATGTGTCTCGATTATCATCTGTTTGGGACCCGTTTTGGCTGTCCTGAACCGATTAAATATTCAATAATAAGACAAGTATATGCTATTATCCTCATAGCTTTCATGGCATTCTTGAAATTTGTATTATACTAATGTCTATAATTGTAACAGTTTTTATAAAAAATTATAGATTTTAACAGTTTTTAAATGTTCTTTATTTACAGGTCGTTGAATAATATGTTCCTTGTTTACAAAAAACTACAGATTTTAACAGTTTTAAATTTAATCGGTTCTTATTGGGCCAAATCCAATTGTCCCGATAATCAGAACCGTTAGGGTCTGATTTGGTTCTGGGTTTATTGATTTAACAATCGGTTCGGAATGGTTTTACCTTGTCCTGAACAAGACCTAAACAGTTGACAGCCCTATTAAACTCATAGGAGAGAGAGAGAAAAGAAGAAGAAGAAAGAAAATGACATATTTTGAAAATTTAATGAATGATCAAGGATACTTTTGTCTTTTAAATTTTATCTGATAGACTTAACCTTGGAAATGCCAACAAGGTATTTATAAAAGTTTAGGGTATATAAATAGTTTTTTAAATATATAGGGTATATATAAATAATTAACCTTTTTTTTTCTTCTTAATGAACGTGGCATACGCCCCCTTAGAGTGCTAGCTGTTTAAAGTTTGTATTCCTAAATTAGAATTTAGAGTGATGCATTTCGAAGGATCGACATTTGGGAGTTAAGAACGTGATAATTACTTGAGAAGTTTTTAGAAGTTAATTGATGAAATGTTAACAGAGGGGGGGGGGTGTTAAAAACTAAAAGTTCAGGGGTCTTTTTTCAAATGAAGATTTGGGTGGTAATCTGTTTTATCGACATTGTTTGTGACTTGCACCTTTGGATGTGTAAATTGGCCTCTAACTCCTTGATATCGTGCTTTTGTTTTGACTTAATTTCTTTTTTTTTTTTGCAATTTCTTTTTGTTTTAAAAATTAATTTGGCGTAATAAGGTTTATTTTCTATCTAAGTTAGATTGTATGTTTTCCTATGCTTCACAAAGCATACTGCATACAATATTGAGATAACGATTCTGATCGAATGTGTATCAACTCACTTTTCTTATCATATTTGTGTTCTGGACCCAAAACCCAAATGCATTTAAGTATGGGGCGGTAATGATCCATAGAAGCTTTAAAGCAGTCCATGTGACTCGTACATGGGAGATTTTGGTTTATGTGCTCCCCATAAAGTCATAAACCAAATAGTAGCCCATATCCTTGAGGAAGTGAAAACATAAAAGCATTCTTTGTTGGTTTTAAAAGCATAGTTACTTAATTGCTTTTTGTTTTGTTTTGTTTTGTTTTTTCCTTCTTTGGATCAAACTGATGTTTTCACTTTGTTCTAAGAAAACAAACATTTTTGTACAACCCCCCATTTTCCATGCAGTTGATAACCACCCCCTCGTAAAATCCAAATAGCAAAATGAAGGGAATCATTAGAGAAAAATCCATTTGGCACTGAAAGAGTGCAAATAACGCAGCTATGTGGTTTTATCTTCCCAGGAACATCATCAGAACGTTGGTATTTACTTCTCATGGCATCTATTTTCATAAAAGAATTCCTTTATTGTGAAGATCACTCATCTGCCTTCGTGTTTGCATTTTCAGACTTGGTAATATCAGCCATAGGTTTGGAAGGCTTCTGAATGAAATACCACCTTTCCCAGGTGGATGATAGATATCTCCTTGTTCTGAAGCCCCCTAACCATTTAATGGAGTAGAGACATTGTGCTCTGTATGTCAAGTTGTCAACCTGTTGGAGTCGGTTAGCAGACCCTACCAACTCAAGAGCACGGCTTTGTATTGCAGAAAATTTCTTCTTCTTCTTCTTCTTCTTCTTCTTCTTCTTCTTTTTGCTAGATAGAGAAAATAACCTAAGACTTAAAACAAGCCGACGGGTAGATCTCCCCCACACATCACAGGCTACAATCATCCACAGCACTTCATTATGAGAACCGAAATTGTTTAGATGACTTAAATTGGCTAACCAGTCCGCTGCAGGTTTCTTAGCGATAATTAATTTCTTCTCATCCAGCAATCATCAAGACGCAGTCTGTCAATTAGAAGCAGTTTTACCAGTAATCTTTGCATGAGCAAGATCCACCTTCAAAGTGATGGAATCTGTTTGCATCTCTCACAACAATCTTCCTTTGATAAATATACGAAATTAGTTTGAATGCTGAATGACAATCATTGCAGATTCTAAGGTTTTTGGTTACCTGTATCGGCATGCCATGTTCAATTTTCATAATTCCAAAAACCACAGCAAGTTTCTCACTGTGGTAGTTGAGGATATGTTCCTTGTCTTCCTCTTCCATATCATGCAGAACGCAGGATATGTCTGGCACATAGCCTGCCATCTTCATCTCGACCACCATTTTCTCTACCTTTCTGTAAACTTCTCTACATTGTGGATGAGAATTATCTGCAGTGTGGAAACCATGAACTACTCCACCAAACTCGATTACACTTAAGGCTGCGGGTTTCTTTAGTCCCTTGCTTTTCATATCTTGCCTCAGCTTCCCAACGTCTTGCCATCTGCTTGATGCAGCATATATATTTGACATCAACACATAATATCCAGTATGATCAGGCTCAAGGTGAAACAGATTCTTAGCTGCAAATTCCCCCAACTCAGTTTTCCCATGAATTCTACAAGCCAAAAGCAAGGCTCCCCATACCTCATCACTAGGTTCTGATGGCATTTCCATAATCAAATCAAGAGCTTCATCCAGAAATCCAGCTCTGCCAAGCATATCAACCATGCATGCATAGTGTTTCACCTCATGCTTCACGGAGAGCTTTCTCATATCCTCAAAAATCTTCCTACCCTCGCTAACAAGTCCATTATGGCTACATGCAGACAGAATGGAAGTGAAAGTGATGTGGTTTGGCTCTATGCCTTGTTCTTGCATCTGTGAATATAGTTTAAGTGCTTCTTGTCCACAGCCATGAACACCGTAAGCTGTGATCATCACATTCCAAGAAATAACATTTCGTTCACCTTGTGGGCTGTTGTTGAACATCTGAATGGCTGAATCCAAATCTCCACACTTTGCATACATGTCTATTATCGCATTCCATAATGTTATATCAACTCCCATTTTACTATTGATGATGAAACCGTGTATTTTCTTTCCAAGGTGAAGAGACCCCAAGTATGCACAGGAAGAAACCACAATCAATGCAGTAACTGGACTGGGTTTAACTCCCAAGACCTGCATTTGATCAAAAAGCAGAAGAGCTTCACTTGCTTGACCATTTTGAGTATAACCTGATAACATAGAATTCCAGGAGATACCGTCTCTTTCCTTCATTAGATCGAAAATAAGACGTGCTCCTTCAACATTGCCACATTTTGCATACATGGCTATGATTGAGTTCCCAACAAACACATCTTCAAGAAATCCATTCCGAATTATATACCCATGAACTGATTGAGCCCTCCTGACATCTCCAAGCTGAGAAACTGCCGAGGCGACACTGACCATTGCAACCGAATCTGCAAGAAAACCCTCTTGCTGCATCTTTTGGAACAACACCAACGACTCTTCAGCCTTCTCAGACTGCTCATACGCCGTAATCATGGCAGTCCAGGAGACAAGGTCCCTCTTTGACATTTTGTCAAAAACCCTCCATCCATCATCCGTATCCCCGCACTTAGCATACATGTCAACAAGAGCAGCCTCCACAAACATATCCGACTCAAACCCGGTTCTTATAACATCGCCATGAACCATCTTCCCTTCAAACAGCGACGATCTCGAAGCGTATGCATTGAGAACAAAGGGGAACGTGTAGTTGTTAGGTCCAACGCCTGTCTTGCGCATAAGCAAATACAGTTCAATTGTTTCTATGGAGTGGTTACCAAGTGCATAGGCTCGGATCATCGTGTTCCAAAGGAAGGAATTGGATCCACGAATCACATCAAACAGGGACCTGGCGCTACCCGGGTCCCCGAATTTGGAGTATTTGATTATGATCTGGGCACTCAAATGGGGGTTTTGCTTGATTAAACCGGTTGTGGATAGAGATGAGTGAATCTGTTTAAGTGAGTTGAGAGTGTTACAAGAATGTAGAAGATGACTATATAAGCATCCGGATTCAAAAGCGGTGCTTCTTGTTGCGGTGGTAGTCATTATGGGTTTGCATGGGAAGTACGTGTTTGATGAAAGGTACCTGTGACACAAGTGAGATGAACGGAATAGTACCTTGAGGTCCTGGAGGGAACTTGGCCTCTGTAGCATCTCTTTCTACCGACATGGACATTTCATTCTTAATTCTTAGGGGGTTCTCTCTCTCTCTAATATATACACCCTTTCGGTGAACTGGCAGCTGTTGACGTTAAAAGGGAAGGAACTTGCAACGTTAACGTTAGCCAAATAGAAGGGAAGGAACTTTCTAAGTTTTCTTTATTTAATATGGGGTGGGGACAAGTGGACAACGTCCTCGGTCCTCTCTTCTGGTATCTCGGTGTCGGGACTCGGGATTTACCTCCCTCCCGTTTCAATCTCACTTTATTGCAAAGCGTATACAGGAGAGGCTATTATAAGATGCATGCTACTTTCAATACACACGAACATCGGAACATGGTATTCAACGGGATATGATACTCGTTGTAGCCTAGGGATAGGCGGGTAGCCCATCCCCTAACCTAAACCCCCTTCCCCACCCTGGTGACAACTGACAACGGGATTTGATCGCAGGCCTCCCCTACAACGAGTCGAGTTCCTACTAACTGAACGTCTGAACCACCACCAGTTTGGTTGGACATGGTGGAGTTATTAGAATGCACAAAAATACAATTCTAACAAGTCGTATACAGGCAACGTGGGTTCAAATCCCAGTAATGGCATGAAATTTTTATTACAGTAATTCACTAATTGCTGCAATAGGAAGTTACTTGTTATTTACAGTACTTTTCTGTCTACAACTCCACATCAATAATAGCATACAAATGATTTTTTTTAAACAAGCATACAAACGATTATTTGCTTTCCAGACCCCTGGTTTATGGAACAAACTTGCAATTAAGATTTATCTTTAAGTTTTAATTCTGGGTTGATTCCACTTGGCTCCACAACGTCCGTGCATAGGCATTCTCCTCTTCTTTCTCCTCGACAACATAATGCATCACCTCTACCGTGTTCCCTTCTTCTTCCTCTTCATCTGGAAACTCTTCATCCATCAAATCTTCAATATTCACTTTAGCAGTCAATTTTTCCTTCTCCAGCTTAGCGAGTTCAAGTAAGGCCTCCTTCATGGCTTGACCTGTGGCTGGCCTATCTTCTGGCTGGTACTTTGGGGGAGGCATGATAAAAGGCAATATAATGTCATCCACACTTGAAGTTTTGTGGTTAGTACCATTTATTTTATCCAGTGGGGGTATGATAAATATGATCCCAAGCTCATAGTTACAAATATGAAGTTTGGAACCCAAGGCACAGGTGGCTCCTGCAGCTTCATCTGCTTTTAAACCAGAAGTATTGCACATCGGGCGCCCCCAGGCAGCTGGGCTGAAATTATGTGATCCACAATAGACCCATCCAAAAGAAGCCCCATCTGTTGTGCGTTGAAAGCGCCTTCGTGCCACCTGTTGCCATACAACTATGATGGAGTTCATATTGTAAACACCTAAAGAGTATTAACACTGCACTGGGTGGATAAATTATATATTCAGGGACGTTGGTGCCAGGCCATTATCATTGCAACCAAGCACAACAAGGAAAGCTCAGAAGAAGTTGGGTCTCCAGTCCAGTTCACCCCTCCCCCAGACCCCACGTAAATGGGACCAATATTGGGTAAAGTATTTGTTAAGATCAACTTTATGGAACCAACTTCTTTGTTGGCTTCTATTCGAAATGTATAGCAGTATAGCATACGAAATGTCCAGAAGAATGATGAGATACCATAATGCACAAAATTCACATGCAGATAGGACAAACAAATACGTTGTTGACTCACATCTAGTGATTCTAATCATCCACATGAGGGGAAAATGTACTTTACCTTGATGTGCATTGGGTAACCTATTCTCTCACTGGGGTGAGGAATTGCATCATGAAATATGCCAACATTTCTTAGCCTCTGCCATGTTCTCTGTGAAAACAATGAAATAAACTGAAGTGATGCATATCATAGATAAAGGGTAGCCTATTAAGATAAGTTGTGTATGTTATCATCAACGTTATTTACAAGATATGTGGACTTGTGTTAGTCTAGTCCTCACCACAAGTCCTTTTTACATTTCAAGCTTCTTACAAGCTTTCCCTGGTAGTTAGAGCCCAAAACATTTGTTCCAAGATGAAGAAAAGAGAGGATGGAGGGAGAACATAGCCCTACGTCCCTGTTCAGTGCTTGGTGACTTGTACCCCTATTAATTGATTACTCGTACATTTTAATAGGGGTGCAAGTTGGGTGGGCTGGGTTGAGTTTTAGCTCAACTAAGACCCGACCTTAAAATTTGGGCTTAAAGCCCGAGTCAGAGGTCAAGCCCAGACTATCCAACCCGAGCCTAGCTCACACTAATATTTGATGCACTCGGGTTGATCCCAGGCCCAGGTTGGGCTTGGGTTAGTCAATCAGCTCATACTAAAAGCTGATATACATGTATATGTATATGCATGCATGTATGGGTGGGTATATGTATGGTTTATTAAAAAAATTGCATATATGCATGGAAATATGTCTATATATGCATATAAACATGTATATAACCGGGCTGGGTTCAAACTACCTAAGGGCTAGGCCTGAGCCCTGCTTGAAAAATTCAAAAGCCTGAGGACCAAAATTCCAAGCCCAGACCGTCTAAAGTTGCGGGTTGGGTCAGTTCGGGCCCGGGTTGGTCCTGCCCAAGTTGCACCCCTATCAATTAATGATATGTCATCAGCAAACATCAGAAATGCATTTAGGGGTAGGGCATAATGGCATATATCCTTTAAATTAAAGGTGTTACTACTGTACACCTTTTAAGACAGTAAAGTATTGGTTTGCTATTGTAATAAGGGCTGGCAATTGACAAGTTTTACCTAGATACGTAAAAAAAATTCACCCTTCATGAACTCCAACACACCAACCAGCACCCACCTAAATACCTAATTAGCAATTATGATTGCTTATAATTAGCTAATCTTTATCTGCTACAGTTTTGACTAAAGCCATATCTACCATCTGTGAACTGGATAATCCCCTATTCATTAACATAGTTACTTCTCATGCAACAATGCCACAAGTTCTCTTTTGTTTGGACTCATGGTTAACTAAAATTTTTCCTAACATTATGTAAAAACAAAACCCTAGACCTTGGCCATCCAAGCCTACAAGAATACAATGATCTCAACCTTTTTTTCATCAGCAATAAAGATTGGTTCATTAATAAAAATATATGGGAATAAGTAGTCTGATGACCCTAATGTCATCCCCAAGAACTATAACCAAAATTACAAAGAGGCCCAATATAGATGTTGCCTTCAGCCCCTTGTTTGGTTAAAGTATCTGCTAACCCATTTTCACTCCTCCTGATCCACCTGAATTCAGCATTTATATCCTTTGCTAATCTATCTACTTCCCTGAAGATATGTTTAAGGGTCCATGGGATATGTATGTTGCATCTTGCCCAAGATATAACAACTTTTGAATCCCTTTCCACTTCCACCTGTTGAAAGCCCAATTGTTTTGCCAACCGGAGCCCCTGTAGTAAGGCCAATAACTCTGCCTTTGTTAAATTTGTAATGCCAATTGGCCCTGAATATAGAGCCAATCCCAGGTTGCTCATAGAACTTCCATCAAAATTCAATTTTACTTTGCTAACCATTTGGTGGTTTCCACTCAACTCTTAGAGTTTCCTTCCTCTAGAGGACTGTGCTATTTCCTAGGTTTTTATCCAGAATGCAACCCTCACTTTTATGTTGTCAATTATCTCTTCCAAAGTTCTACTTTTTCCAGCAAAAATTCTGTTAATTCTTTCCTCCCACACTCTCAAGCAACAGTTGCCTTAGTAGCTCTCCACATTATTCTCCCTCCTTTTGTTGCCTTAAGAAGTTAGGATCGGAAATGTCCATCACCTCTTGGGGAGGGTCTCACCTGCAGCCAAAAAGAGAAAAAAATTCCCAAATACGAAGCACAAAGGAGCAGGAGATCAATAAGTGGGAGAGAGACTCGCTGCTATCCCTACAAAGAAAACACACGAGGAGAGAGGCAGGTGGAAGACCTCCGTTTCTGCAGAAAATCACATGTATTTACCTTACAAAGGAAAATAATTCAATAGAAAGCTTGAATTTTTGGCAGGATAGGCTTGCTCCATATTTCTTTCACCGGGAGAACCACCCCTTGGGAGCTAGCAGATGCAAGATATCTGAAGAAAGAGGAGCAAGAGAAATTGCCTCCATATTGTTTTAGAGAAGACAAACCGGCCAGATCTGAATGGGGAGAGTCAACAAATTTGTGTGTGTGTGTGAGAGAGAGAGAGAGAGAGAGAGGCTGTTGGATAGGGAGCTTGTCAAGATTCCTTACAGGTTGTCCAATGGATAACCCATAGCCCAACCTGTGTATAATGAAACATCCAATGGGAATTCTAACCAATTAATATCTTAAATGATCTATGGTCATGGATAGAACCAATGTTGTCAAACTTGACCATCAGAATCAAGAGTTGGTTGTCTTTCTAGTTTTTTAGATCACAGGTTTTCAAATTTCTGAAAACCTATTATCAGTTGACCTATTATGAACTCATGAGAACCACTGAAAACCATCCAGGTTTCAGCAACCCAACCGGTTTTCAACAATCAGCCTAGGTCACTATTTTATCACATCTCGTAAATTGACAATGGTGGGATTTGAACCTTGTTAGCGTAGGGGTATTTCTGTCTTTATACCTTGATTGATGTTGCTGATCTGTAATGTTGTGTTGAAACATGTGCTCTTAACTTAAGTAAGGGCACATAGGTCTTTTCAGTCATGTTTAATAATAATATAAATACTTACTGGCCGACTGGGAGAAGTCAGGTTGACTCTTTCAGTTCGAACCAGAATTCTCTCTTCTCTCTTTCTCTCTTTCTCTTTTTCTTTATCACTTGTTCTTCTTCTATATCACTGAACTCAGTCAGGCCGAACTCTAAGGCAAACCTGAATTATAACAAACCTGCAACCTCTCCTTTAATGTGTAACATGCTACTGTTATAAGAAAAATAAATAAATATTTAAATCTGAAAGTAGAAGAAAAGAGGAAGAGATAGCAGAAATTAGAAGAGGAAAAGAAGATGGTGAGAGAAGGGAGAAGGAGAAGTTTAATAACATAAAAGGAATAAAAAGTAGTTAACAGGAACCATATAAGGCCCATTTGGGCTAGTCTCTCTACACTCCCCCTTAAGTTAAGCATAGATGTCAATCATGCCTAGCTTGCTTATTTGATGAGTTTTGGACTGATATCATTTGTGTTTATTTACATAGCATAGTTAGAGAGTTATTGGGCCCAAGGCCCATTAGTTTATATTTAAGTTAAGTGTGTTTACTTAGTTTTTACAAGTTGCCAACTTACTAAGGGCATACTTGTCTTTGTATTCAGCTTATATTTGTTAATATATAAGCTAATGAAAGGGGCGACCGGACCTAATTTTGGCTTCTCCCACTCTCTTCAATCTCTCCCTTCTTTTCTTCTTTGCACAAACCTTCTCTTTTCTTTCTTTTTCCCTTTTTTACACAGATTTTATATCAAAACAGATCTGCACTTTTCTACTTGGTATCAAAGAAAATTTAGAGATAAAGTGTTGATTGAGGATTTCAGGTAAGCCCAGTTTTTGGATTTTTCTGGTGGATTTGCAATCCCTTGTAGCTGGTCTAGGGTTTAGCACCAAAATCAGGAAGAAATGGAGAAAGGGGAAGAGTCCTGATTTAGTAGGACTCTTCAATTTTGACCTAAGAAGTGGCGCTCTGGTTTTTAAGGGTTCTTTGAGGTTTTCTGAAGAGGGTGGTTCAGGTCCCAGCTTTTTTGGAGGCCTCTGGAGGGAGCAGCAGCCTCTTCTCTTTCTTCTCCTGCTCCTACGGAGAAAGGAATCTTTGGAAGGAGGGGCTTCTAGGGTACTAGGAAGGTGTTTGAGGTTTCTAAAGGAGAAAAAACTCTTTCTTTTCATCTCAAATTGATTTCCTAATCTGTTCTGTGAATTATGGAGAGTTGTGGAGTTGAAAACAAATTTGCAGGTGAAATAAGACTAGGTGGAGGAGATGTTGGTGATCTCTTCGGGGTTGGGACCATCACTATAGTCAAGTTGGATGGTGCAAACTACTTAGAATGGTCACAATCTACAAAGATGGCTATTGGAGCTTGTGGAAAATTGGGGTATGTCATCGGTGAAGAAAATAAACCTGAGACTATAAAAGAGGACTACATGGTGATGACTTGGCTATGCAATTCCATGTTACCCCATATAAGTAAAAACTTTCTATGGGCTAACACAGCTAAGGAGATTTGAGATGGAGTAGAAAAAACCTATTCACAAAATGAGAATGTTGGTAGAGCCTACCAGTTGAGAAACTAGGTGATTGCTACTGGGCAGGGAGATAAGTTTTTTGCAATTTATTTTTCAGCCCTCAAAACCTTATGGCAAGAGATAGATCATTTGGAGACTATGGTTTAGGAAAGTAGCAAAGACGCAACAACTTATCAGAAGCTGGTAGAGAAGAATAGGGTATTTGAGGTGGAAATGATGAGGAACCTAGGCCTTGAACTTAAGTCGAGTGGGAATGTGATGATGAGGAGAGTAGGAGAGTAGGAGGAATGTGATGATGAGGAGAGTAGGAGAGTAGGAGGAATGTGATGATGAGGAACCCAAGCCTTGAACAGACAGCTATGGTTAGCACAATGAAGCCTAAGTCGAGTGGGGATAAAGGTGGAAATGAACCGAGGAAGGAAGACAAGAAAGATCCGATTTGTGAATATTGTAAGAAACTCAAACATACTAGAGATACCTGTTGGAAGCTTTACCCACACCTTATACCGAGCTGGCTCAAAAACAAGAAGGGAAATGTGAATATGGCAATGACTAGTGATTTATCAGGACCACCTACTACAGCTTCTCTAGTGTCTGTTGCAGCAACTGCAATGAGGGCCAAATTAGAGAGATATGGGCAGTTTTTGAATCAGAGGGATACAGCCAATTCCGACTCAACATCAGGTGGACATCAAGGTGCAAGTGGATCAGGAGGTAGCCATTCTACTTTGTTTGCACATACAGGTAGTTCACATGCCACTACAAATTATGTATCCACCATAAGTAAGGGGGGACCTCTCTGGATTATAGACTCTAAAGCCTAAAAACATATGACCAATATTTCTACCATTTTCTCCTCATATCACCTCTGCATTGGCATAGATAGAGCTTCCGCAGCTGATGGATCACATGTTCTCATTGCTAGAAAAGGGTCTGTCAAGATAACCAACACCATTACCCTACCTTCTGTCCTTCAAGTTCCTAGACTGAGCACTAATCTTTTGTCTGTTAGTAGCTTGACAAAGAATCAAAGAGGACGATTGGGAGTGGTCATGAGGTGAACGGAATCTATCTTCTTGATGAGCTTCCCAGTCATCAGAGTCATCATGTCAACGGGAACAATGAGTCAAAGTCAATGGGTCAGATTATGCTTTGGCATAATCGGTTAGGGCATTTGTCTTTTGCTTCTTTCCGTTTTTCGTTTCCAAAATTATTCGAGCCTGTTAGTTTGTCTAGCTTGGAGTGTGAGGGTTGCCAACTTGGAAAGCATTGTAGACATTCCTTTAAAGCAAGCAATAAAAGATGTTCTTCTTTTTTTAATATTGTTTATACTAATGTGTGGAGGCCATACAGTATTTCCTATATGGGTGGCTATCAGTATTTTCTTCTTTTTGTGGATGATTATTCTCGACACTCTTGGATATATTTGATGAAATCCCGTGATGAGGTACCTTCTTTGGTTCAATAGTTCCATCAGATGGTGTTGGCACAATTTGAGGAACGAGTAAAAGTGTTTAGATCAGATAATGCCAAGGAATACTTTAAAAAAACCAGGCACCATACCTACTGGAGCATGGAGTAGTCCACCAGAGCAGTTGTATATACACTCCATAACAGAATGGTTTAGCAAAAAGGAAGAACAAACATATTCTAGAAGTAGCAAGAAGCATGATGTTGAGTTCTATAGTTTTGGTTCGTTTTTGGGGTGATGCAGTTCTTACAACAACTTTTTGATTAATCAGGTGCCTTCTCGTGTTCTTGGATATAGCACTCTGTTCAGCCTTCCTTTTCCTGAGGGGGAGATGTTCCATATTCCTCCAAGGGTTTTTTGGATGTGTATGCTTTGTCCATGTTCTTGATCCTCGTCACTTAAAGTTGGACCCTAAGGCAAAGAAGTTTGTCTTCCTTGGGTATGCAGGAAATCAGAAGGGGTATTGTTGTTATGATCATCCAGTCTCTGGGAGCCAGTATGTTACTATGGATATCACCGTTTTTGAGTCCACACCTTTTTTTCTCGAGGGGATCTTCTCAGGGGGAGTGTTTTGGGGAAGGAAGTGAACAATCTATACCACTTCCTGTTCCAAGTCCTTTGTCCACTCCAATGTTTGACCCACCTACTCCACCCGCTTTGCCACCTCCATTGCGTCCTACTTCTCAGTGGTTTACACGACAACACAGGGAGGTTGATTCCACAGTAGAGGAACCCACGTTACTCCCTATTGGCTCATTGGAGATTCCAAGTTCGACTGACACAGATCCAGGTATGCCTCATTGTAGATGACCTAGATTTCCCTATTGCACTCCGAAAAGGAAAGAGGAAGTGTATTGCCTCTACCACAAACATGAATTCATATAGATTGTGCCAAAGCCAAGTAATTTGTTCCATCTATTGATTGTAGTCATAACATTCAACAAAGATTCTATGAACCCTATCGGACCAACACCGGGCTTTGGGTTTTGCTTTGTCTCAGTTGTCGACTCTTCTACTGATCAAATGGAAATAAAAATATGGTATTACTATCCTAGATAGACTAACTTGTAGTCAATCCAACACTGAAAACACAAGATTTTGGAGTTTCACCAAGCCCTACAACCTAGGAGAAATGAGAGAATTGCAGCCACTCCAAGCAGGGACTCTAGAAACCTTCTCAATTGGAATCAATCTCCTCTAGAAGTCAAATAATATCTACCAAGCTCTGAGCACTAGCCTAACTCAGCTCCCTTAGCCCTTAATAGTAAATCTCTCTAGTCGACTAGGGCTTTGGGCAAGAGGAAAAACAGCAACTTCTTGGCATCCCAAAAGCTAGATTTTAGGTCTCTAAACCTCTCTCAAACTAGGCAACATTAGTAATCAACTAAGAAAAATCAACAATCTAACTGGTGGGAATCAGTCCAAGCATTATAAGACCTATTCTCATAAGAAGAAGGCCAACAAACAGGTTCTGATTTGGCATGGGGAAGACTCTTGGGACTTGGACTGATCTGGTCAGGGGTATTATTGTCATTTTGACCAGTCCTATGTGGATTTGGGCTATAGCATCTTGCTCCTCTAGCTTAGTAGTGTTTGTCTCTCAATTTTCAGTTGATTTGCATTAGTAGATAGAAAGCTATTGTGTTTCTTGATGCACAAGACAAGGAGTGACATTTTTGTAATTATGGTGAACAGTATTCGGGCCACACAAGTCACTCTATAAATAGATGTATTCTCGAGCTAATGAATGAATGAAGATTTCTTTAGAGCTCTCTTGCAAGTTTGCTGTATGGAGTGATTCCTACAAACCCTAGAGCGATTCTAGAACCCCTTGGAGTGATTCCTTGGGATTTCTCTCTCTTTTCTCTTCCTCTACCCTTTCTCCTCTCCTCTCTCTCTCTCTCTTCCTCTGTCTTTCTATCTTGTGATAGTTTGTTCCAGCCCTACTACATCACTAACTCTCCATATACTCTTCCAATTGAAGGGTGTATGGGATTAAAAGGAAAGAAGAAGACAATGTTACTCTGATACCAAGAAGAAAATCAACCCAAAGGATAAAATAAAATTTTCAATCTGAAAGTAGAAGAAAAGAGGAAGAGATAGAAGAAATCAGGAGAGGAAGAAGATGGTGAGAGAAGAAGGGAGAAGGAGAAGAGAGTTCGATCAATTCACTCTCCTTTCTCCTAATTACTTTTATTAACTTAATCACATTGGGCATGATCATAATGATGCCTTAATGGGGCAGCCAGATCATAAACATAACATAAAAGGAATAAAAAGTAGTTAACAGGCACATATGGACAAGACCCATTAGCATAAATACAAAGAAGACAAGAAAGTAAAGAGCACTAGGGCCTATTCGGCCCAATCTCTCTGCTGTATGGAACCATGAAAAGAGTCATCTAACCACAATATTTTATATGATTACATATGACATCACAGATCACTAGATCAACGAAGTACTCAGACCACTCGACATGTGATCCAATAGCCTTTCCAGTTTTCTGAATGGTCCGAGTCTGACAACATTGATTAGAACATTCAATCCAACCCATAATAAATAAGTGGGTTGGGTTAAAAAAAATTCCATCCCTAGTTTGCATATTGAATGCCCAACATTGGAATAGATGTCCACCAGAACTCATATCCAAAATTGGCTTTTTATGTACAGTGCAAACAAAGGCAACTAAATCCATACCTCTGAAAAGCACAGCACATGTCTAGAAGGCCAGATTCCACAAGATGAACCTTTCACTCTTTCAATGGTAGGGAAGACTATTCTCATAGATGGACTTCTTAATTCTTGACTAGCATTCCAACAGCCCCACTGTCAAAGGCATGGATGAATAACTGAACTCATTAGAAAATTTACACTAATTTAACTTTTTGAGTTTGTTTACAATGAACCAGATGATTGTAAAATGTATGCTACCTCTGGATCAGATTCCTCCGACTCGGAGAATTGGAATGACCTCTTTCCAGCAGCTGCCGAAAATGCAGCTAAAAAGTTTGCATTGACTGATGTACCAATTGAGGATGAACCTTAACAAACAGAATAGCAAAGCAAAATCATGACAGATGCTCCTCAATAGCTTTAAAAATAGTCTACAACCATGCAAATCACTCACCATAAACAAAATCAGTTTCAAGTGATTCAGGCCACTTGTATCGACCCAGTACCTTGTATGAAGCAAAAGAACCAAGAGTAAAGGAAAAGTGAATGTTCTATAAGAATCAGGTTAGAAAGAAGCAGTCCCCAAGGAGCTTGCAGATGGCAAAACCAACAAATGTGAAAGTAATAGTACATTACATGTGCAGGAATATCTATCTCCAATGATTGGAAAGTGTTGATTCAAAAATTTAAATTACAACTCTAAAAGATGGAAAAAGGAAAAAAAAAAAGTGGAATATGAGCAGACCAAAGTTAGTTGACTCTACAATCATTACCTCTTGTAATCGCCAGAGGCCAAAGCACCTCTGAACTGATGCAACGAGTGAACATATTGCAGGAACATGCTCAGGTTTCATCACCTTTTGTATTTCTGAAAAGTTAGGTCCCTGCACATTAAAATCAAAGATGTCATATGACAGACCAAAAATGAAAACATTTTATTGGTTGCAGGATTTGCTACTTAGCAGACTCCAAAAACTTGGAACAGATTGACTTGGGAAACAACTTCCTTACTTTTTGATAATAAAGGAAAATTTTCATTACAATAAAAAAGAAGATACAAGATCTATAAGAAATCACCAAAGAAGAGAAGAGAACTAGCCTTATAAGCCTAAGACACCACAAAACCCTAAAAATCAATGACCACATCAACCAGAAAAAGACAATAGACAACATCAGCCAAAAAGAAAAGCGTGACCTCCTCTTCCTAACCTACAAAATAGAAACTCCACTGCACGAATAACATACAAGGCTACATACGATACTATTTTAGTGCTTCATTCAGGTGCACACCTTGCCTTGTGCCTCAGGCTCTAGGAACCCCTTGAACTTTAGTTGTATTTCTTGCTTTTAAAACACCGACTTCAACATCCAGAGTACCAACATTAATTCCCTTGGTTTTGCCACTTATCCCATTGGTTGGGGTCATTTTATAGGAGATATCTTCAGGCCCAGGATAATAGGATAAAAATGGGGGTACTCTGCATATTCCCCTCCTTTACCCACTCTCCTTGGCTCAAAAGAAACCTTCCAAATTGTGCCAAAAGTAGCTTTTTGCCTACTAGTGCTACGTGCCAAAAGTAGCTTCTTTTTTAGTGTCAGGATATGCGCCCTAACACTTCCCTTTTGCATCCCCTTCACAAACTCTTCCATGACCATGCACATACAGGCTTGCCAATGGCATGAACCATCAAGGTTTGGTGCAGCCTCCCCAACAAGAGTATCATAGAAAACAAATATGTGAGTAACAGAAAGGACATGCCTGTGACACATACAATATCATCAGAACTTTGTCGTTTCTTCCTTCTAATGCAGCTTTTAGTGCTTCTTTACGACAAATACAAGCAGAGAAACTGAAAAGGCCAGCATCACATAAAGGAGCTACCCACTTTGCCACATCTCTAGGCAGAAAACCAAGTTGAATGTAATCTGGTCCAAAGGGTATGACAATATAATTAGCTAGGAACATTTCTTATATGGAAAGATGAAAACAAAATAAAATGAGAAGAAAAACAAGGATGGAACTACATCACATAGAGTAAATGATAAAATAAAGCATTTGTCTAGGTATTTTCATGATATTCCAATCAAAATTTCATGAAACCTCCATAGAGGAATGCAGAAAAAATTAAACAAGGGGAGAAAAGAAATATCTATAAGGCATAGGAGATCTTTGTGAAGTTACCTCCCTCAGAGAATTCATCCAAGTCAGAAATGAGAACACTAATAGCATTTACATCTGCAGGTATATTAGTGTTTCTTCTTAAGACAACTTCAGACAGTCCGTATGCATTTTCACTGCACTTTGAGAGAAAAGAAGCAAGCATTTTAAGCTGCACACCTTCTGAATCAGCTGCGGTATGAAACCGGTGGTTTAAACCCACTACAGATGTTTCAATAGAACCAAAGAATTTCATGCCTGATGACCGGGAAGCACATATTGCCTGCTTTATTAGTAAACTGTATGAGTTAAGGACTCCTTTTACAATACAACATTCTTTTGAAATGGGAGGAAAAAACCATGTTGTTCAAGTAAGCTCGCCCTAAGATATCAGACAGTGGGGTATTGGTTAATTAACTCCTTAGAAGCAATCAAACAATAACCAAGACAAAATAGTAGTTTTTAACATTTGAATATCCCATGCATGTATAAGCACTAATCTTTGGCAACTTATGATCAACCTATTGCACAAGAAACATGCTATATATCCAGAAACTTGAAGGCATGCATAGGCATACAAAGGGGAAGCACTAAGTAGAAGTGTCAGGTAACTGTTACAAATTCATATTAGTTCATTTCCTGTTTTCAAAAGATGCAAAAGAGAGAGAGAGAGAGAGAGAGAGAAGAAAACCATACTTACAGATAAGACATGCATGCATTCTGATGGATGAGTCTTTTGAAGATGCATTCCTGGGATTGAAACAACCAAATGTCCAACAGCCCCTCCAAAGTCATACTTAGTCAATTCTATGATCCAATATGCCTGACTAGGTGCATCAACTACAAGAGATGCCATAAATCCAGCCAGCTGAGAAGCAAAATCTGAATTTAAATCTTGAAGAGTTTCACCATCAGAAGGATGTGTAAAAAGAGATGAATAATCAGGTGCATTTCTGCTCGGAAAATCTTGCCACCAAACAGTATTGGTTACACTACTCCACTGCAAAAGCAAACAAAACCCAGATGTCCAAGCACTCAACATGTAGCTGAAAATAACTCATTTCAATTTGTCAGAAAATCTAAGAAATGTTATATGCCCACCCATGGACCTCACCAATCCCCACAAACCCAAACTCCAAAACTTTAGACCTAAACCATTGAAAGCATCTTCAGATCCTCTTCCCTTGTACAACATCACAAGTGTTTAGGAGATGCTTGTCCACTAGAATCTTTCAATGCTTCCCCCTCATAAGACAAAAAGCAAAAGGGACCTTGCAAGAAGTTTAGGAGGAGCATGGCCTTTCAGGCAACAGAAAAGGGAAATTTCGTACTTACCAAGGGAGTTAATGGTACAGTTTTAATTGGGTAAGAAGGTCAGCAAATGGAATGGCTGATGCTCTAGCTAAGCAAGGAGTAAATGGGGGGGGGGGGGCTATTTTGGGCTTGCTTGTAGACTGATTATGCTACTGGTCTCTTGGTCTCTTTAGTCATCCTTCGGGTCTCTTGGTCTCAGAAAATATGACCCCTCTCCACCCCTTGTTTAACAAAGGCATCAGCCATGGTGTTTGCTGTCCTTTGTACCCATTGTTATTTCACTCGCATATCTCTAGTCTGCCACCTGTTCTTTTTTTTTCGTTTTGTATGACCAAAGAGTTTCCTCTCCATTTTGCAGCCACTCAATCATCATTCTTGAATCTCCTTCCATTTTCTCTTAAAATGCTTTTATTTTCATGGTTTTCATTATTAAATAAAATCTAATATAGCTGTCCCACTGTATGCTAGGGCTATCATTGAGGCTACATGCAAGCTAATGCTAGAGAAAGCAAGGACACATGGGTGGAAGAAAATGGACAATGAAGCTGTAGAGAGACTAGGCCAAATGGGCCCTAGTCCATTTCTATCTTATTGATTAGTTCTTCTTGTTATTTGTTCTTAATGGGCCTTTAATTTTCTAGTTATAGGTTAAAGAGACTGTTTGGGTGTGGCACTCAAGGCTTGGAGGGTTCCTTTTGATCTCCAAAAGTGGGCGGTTGCAGTTGAAAGAGGTTTGGGAAGCTCTGGTAGGAGCGACTGCTTCTCTCTTTCTCCCTGGATGTCAGGTACAGTGAAACCCTAGTTTTGGGACTTTTAAGTGCTGAACTGACCTCAGTTAGGTCTATAAAGCTTGAAAACCTTGTTTTTTTTATTTTCGCTTGATCAATGGAGCAATCTGAAAGTGAGATGAAGCAGATCCTAGTGACGGGAGTTGGTCCCGTAGATTCCATTTTGACAGGAGTGACTACAATCAAACTTGATGGAACAAATTATTTAGCTTGGGCATAATCTATAAAGATTCATGTCTATAGTAGAGATAAACTAGGGTTTCTCACGGGCAGTAAAGAGAAACCGGAAGAGACTGTCCTACATATGAGAACCGGAAGAGACTGTCCTGCATAAATTCTATGCAGCCCCACACAAGTCAACATTATCTTTGGATGACTTCAACTAAGGAGATTTAGGATAGTGTTACAGAAACATATCCTTAGAAATTGAATGTTGCAAGAGCCTACAAACTGAAGAATGATGTGAAAAAACTGAAACAGGGGGAGAAGAGTGTAATTATCTACTACTCAATGTTGAAGTTACTATGGCAGGAGATTGATGTTATGGAAGCAGTTGTATGGGATAGCACCAAGGATGCGGAGACATCCAGAAAGTTTGTGGAAAGAAATAGAATGTTTGAGTTTCTTACAGGACTCAACCCTGAATTTGATATTATGAGATAGAATATTTTGGCCAAGGATGAAGTAACACTTGCTCAGGCATATTCTATAGTGAGCAGTGAAGAGAGCAAGCGACAGGCACAGTTACAGGGTCCACCACCTCCAAAACATTTTGCACATACTGAAATAAAACCAAAGGGGCCAACTGAGAAGAAAGAGGTGATATGTGAATACTACAAGAAACCAAAACATACTAAGGATACTTGTTGGAAACTTCATCCAAATCTTCTTCCAGATAGGTTTCAGAACAACAACAACAACTTTAAGAAAGGTGGTTAGTCTAGAAAGCCCAAGAATGCAAATGTTGCTACAACATCTGAAGGTGGAAATAGAGAAAGTGAAGAAAAATCTGTTGTGGAGTAGCAAACAGTAGTGAAGGCAGAATTTGAGAGATATGGGAGGTTAATTAATCACTTGGAGACTATTGTTGTAGCTTCCTCCTTAGGCAACATCTCTTCATCCGCATTTTCCCATTCAGGTATTCGTGCTTCTGCAAATTATGTTACAACCTCAGGAAATCGTAGAATTCCTTGGATTATAGATTCTGGTGTATCAAACCATATGACCAACATATCTTACCTTTTTTGTTCATACAAGCTCCTCTCTAGTAGAGAGAAGATTTCCCTTGCCAATGGGTCTCTTGCTCCCATCTCTGGTAAAAGGAATATTAGAGCCTTTGACTCCGTTGTATTGTCCTATGTCCTCCGTGTTCCCAAACTTAACACTAACCCTTTATCTGTTAATAGCTTAACTAAATCAATGAATTGCAACGTAACCTTCTTTCCTATTCATTGTATTTTTCAGAACTTGAAAACTCAGAGGATGATTGGGAGTGGCCATAAGGCGAATGGAATATATTTGCTAGATATCTCTTATCGAAGTCCCGGACCACCTAGTGGAGTAGCTTTGGAGCTTATCTCATCAGAGTCAGTTGATAGAGTCATGTTATGTCATTTAAGATTTGGTCATTTGTCTTTTTCAACTTTGAATCATTTGTTTCCAGAAATGTTTTAAGGGAATATCCCTATCGATTCTTCATTGTGAGTCATGTGAATTTGCAAAACATTGTAGACAATCCTTTTCAGTGAGTAATAAAATATTAGTTTCTCCTTTCTATATTGTGTACTCCAATGTGTGGGGGCCATATCATTTATCTGCTATGGGAGTTACAAGTATTTCATCATTTTCATTGATTATTTCTCTCGTTACACCTGGATTTACCTTATGAGATCCTGGGGTGAAGTGCCAAATATTGTACAAAAATTTCATGAACTTATTCTTACCCAGTTTAATACTCGAATCAAAATATTCCAATCTAATAATGTAAAGGAATATTTTGAAAAGAGCCTTTGCTCCTACTTTGATACCTTTGGAGTTATTCATCAGAGTTCTTGTTCCTACACTCCACAACAAAATGGAGTGGCGGAAAGGAAGAACCAACATGTGGTTAAGGTTGCAAGGTGCCTCCTTTTTGCTTCTAATGTTCCTGTTATGTTTTGGGGGGATGTTGTCTTTACAGCTACATATTTGATAAACTAGATGCCTTCCCAAGTTTTGGGTTTTAAAACCCCCTTTAGCCTCCTATTTCCAAATGAGGATCTCTTCTCTCTTCCTCTCCGAGTGTTTGAGTGCACTTGTTATGTTCATATTCACGATCATCAGAGACATAAGTTTGAGCCTAAAGCACATAAGTGTGTCTTCTTGGGATATGCTTCCACACAAAAGGGGTAGTTGTTTTGATCCAATTCGTGGCACTCGCTTTGTTTCTAGAGATGTCACATTTGTTGAGCTTGTTCCTTTCTTTGGTACTTCTCCTGAGGGGAAGCATTCAGAGGAGTTGTTTGCGATGTCACCATTTATCCCTCTTCCAATCCCCATTGAGTTTCCTCTCACTGAGTCTTCTATTGGGTATTCTTCTCATGTTCCTGCATCCCCTCCTCCTACTCATCCTCCCACATTTTCTTCTCATCCTATTGTTCAAAGGTGGTACCAGAGACAAAGACTCAAGGATGTGCAAGTTGTTTCCACACCTTCAAATGAGCTTTTCTTGACCTTGATCTCCCATCACTACTGAGGTAACAGGTCAGCCCCCTTTTATTCACTTCTAATACCTTCCCTGACCTTGATCTCCCTATTTCTCTTCACAAAGGCAAACGAAAATGTATAGCTCATTGCATTTCAAACACCTGTCCTACAGCCTTCTTTCCCCTTCCTACTATTCCTTTTTTGCCTTTGTTTCCACAAACGTGACTCCCAGATCTGTCCCAAAAGCCTTATCCAAACCAAAATGGAAGGATGCTATGATGACTGAATTAGATGCTTTGCATAAGAACAATACCTAGGAAATTGTGGATTTGCCCGAGGCAAAACAACTGGTTGGCTGTAAGTGGGTGTTCACTATCAAGTATCATTTAGATGGTACTATTAAAAGATTTAAGGCCCGTTTGGTTGCTAAAAGATACACTCAGATGTATGGTATTGATTACCTAGAGACTTTTGCCCTGGTGGGAATTGATGTTGCCAGGTCTAAGGATGGTATCTTCATTTTTCAACGTAAGTATGTTCTTGATCTTCTTGCAGAGACTGGCAAACTAGGTGCTCAACCAACTTCCACTCCTATAGACCTAAATCATAAACTAACTATTGATGGTGAATTGTTGACTAATACGGGAGTGTTCTAGAGACTAGTTAGGAAGTTAGTGTAATTAGTCAGTTCATGCATTCTCCCAAAGATACACATTTAGCAGCTACTAAGAGGGTCCTATGTTATCTAAAAGGGACTCCAGGGAAAGGTATCTTGTTTGCTAAGCATGGACACATGAAGCTGGAAGCATTCACTGATGCTAACTGGGTTGGATGTATTGATGATAGGAGGTTCACTTCAGGTTACTATGCTATGGTGGCAGGGAACATTGTATCATGGAGGAGTAAGAAGCAGTCTGTAGTGGCTAGATCCTCGACTGAAGCAAAGTACAGGGCAATGGCACATGGAGTTTCAGAACTTTTGTGGTTGAGATCACTTTTAGAAGAATTGGGTATAGACTGTGAGAAGCCAATGATATTATATTGACAACCAGGCCACTATCAACATTGCACATAATCTTGTTCAACATGACAGAAATAAACACATAGAAATTGACAGGCACTTTATACGGGAGAGAGTTGCTTCAGGAGAAGTTTGCCTGCCATTTATTGCTTTTGAAGAACAGTTTGTTAATGTTTTGACAAAAGGTGTTCCTAAAGGAAAGCCAGTTCACTATATAAGCAAGCCGGTTCCTAAAGAGACTGGGATGAATGGGCCTTAGCCCATTTCTATCTTATTGATTAGTTCTTCTTGTTATTTGTTCTTAATGGGCCTTTTCTATATGGGCCTTTAATTCTCTTTATGTTTTATAAGTATGCTAATGAGGTGGATGCCCACTTAAGGGCAGACTTGTAATTTATGGAATCTTAGTAAGATTAATAAAAGATTAGAGAGGAGAAAGAGGAGATGATCGAAGTCCTTCTTTCTCCCTTCTTCAAGCATAGAAAGGAGTATTATAGGGTGAGGTTTGGGACTGAATTGCATAAGAGGTTTGATTACTCCATTAAGGTTAGCCTTTTCATCTTAATTAGTTCTAGAAAGGTTAGCCGCGTGCAACTAGTTAGCGTTTCTAGAAGTCAACAATCACAATATGGTAGTCCCACCATGCTCAGTACCTCCTCAAAATTTTCCAGAAGACATCTCAAAGTAGAACTTTCAAATGTTGTCAAAATCTTACGATTTATGATACAATTCACAATCTGAATCATGAATCCCAAGGGTTTTGATTCAAATCTTATGTCCAAATCCTTTTCTGCAAAAAATTTATGATTTATGTTTGAATCCTACAATTTGATTCATAAATCTTATGATTTATACAATTCAAATAAATTCAATTAAGAATTAGTTCTTTACTTTGTTATGTTTTTGCTTATATTTAGTTTTGTCAAGGGAGATTCTTTATAAAGCCCTTAACTAGAAAATGATTTATTTACGTTATTTAAGACTAAAAATTGAGTATAGTTTCCATCATATGTAGGCTAAAGAGCCACTATATGTGGATTTGACTTGCAAGTCAAACTTGATTATATCATCTCAGGCTTCTATTGTATAAGTGGTAAATTCTATTATTTCAGGTGCATATATGGTATATATAGATTAAAAATAGGATAAAGTCACTTTCCTATATAAATATTTAGCCTTTTAATATATCTATATTTAATTTTTTGACAAGTTTATAAAAAATAGAAATAAACTTACGATTTACAATATGATTTCGCTTTTCAAAACATTGATTGAACCTCATAGCTGCAACTAATGGCGGTATCTGTATAGCATGTGAAGGGGACGAAGTATTTTTCCTGATATTGATTCAACTAAGAAAATAAATATTTCAAAAAGTTTGAAATTTAAGGTTTAGTAAAAATATGTTTATGGCTGGAATAACCTGTGGGGTTAAATCAACAAATAGGTGAACATCTTGTCCTTGTACACAAGCAGAACAATATCTGACTTGTGATGAAACTCCTTCCACTCTTACATGAATTTCTTCACAACCGTGATGTGGGAAAAACCCATAGATCAAAGACCCTAACCCAATATCTCATCAACCCATAGATCAAAGAGAAAAAATACTTCAGAAAGTTTGAAGTTTAAGGTTTAGTAAAAATACGTTTAGGGCTGGAATAACCTGTGGGATCAAATCAACAAATAGGTGAACATCTTGTCATTGCACACAAGCAGGACAGTATCTGACTGGTGATGAAACTCTTTCTTTCCACTGTTGCATGAATTTCTTCACAACCATTATGTGGACAATAACCCATAGATCAAAGATCCTAACTCAATATCTCATCAACCCAATAATCAAGGATCACATGAAAGTAACCTTACTTAAAGGAAATGTTTATGTTGTGCACCTCCCCCCCCCCCAAAAAAAATAAAATAAAATAAATAAATAAATAAAAAGAAAAGGAGGTTTATGGGTACCAATGTAAATGAATATTTAAATATAAAGAAAATATGAATTTTTATTTTGATAAAAAGAACAAGAACTATGCAAACAAACATCTCATAATGTGTGACTCATAGGCTTGCACAAAAAAATAATAATAATAATCACCTGTTTTGACACTAAATTTGCTGAAGTTACAACAACACGGATGCTGTCTTCTCTTTGCAAAACAAGCAGCTTTGGATGGTGGCATCCAATGCCTTGTCTCTTGTCTTGATTTCTACCAAAGGCTATAACCTCAGGAAATGGTGGATTACTATAATGAGAAACAACACATATTAGAAAGCTATTGATTATTAGAAACTGCAACTTTTGATATATATATATATATGGCTTCCAATAGCAAAGATAATGATGTTACTTACACTACTACCAAGTTTGGAAAATCTGAATACGGAACTGAGATTCTTTTATCAGGATTAGAATTCCAACATCTTTCAGTATTATGGCATGCAATCGTTATTGGAAGATGGTTGGGGACTTCGCAGTATGATAAAAACCTGTGCAACAAAAATCTCTTACGTTGGGGTACATAAATTATAAAAAGAAAAAAGAAAAGAAAAAGTATTCAAAATTCAAAATCAGAAGCCTAATAATAAGAGAGAAAGAGAGATAAAATACCTTGAGTCATTATTGAAGAATCTGGTGATGGTCATATAATTTTTTATTTTCTTTTAATTATGGAAGAGCATTTGCTTTACAAGAAATGATTTAAGTGCTTATAATTCAATGATAGATATTGCTTTACCAGAAATGATTTTAAGTGCTTATAATTCAATGATAGATATTGCTTTATAAGAAATGATTTAAGTTTATCATGTAGACGACCCCAATATGTAAATCAGTCCTCAACTATTAGGTGTAAGCTTGAAGATTAGAGGGAAAAAAGGAAGAAGAGAAGTAAGAGCAGAAGTACAAGAGAAGAAGATGGCAAAAAGAGAAGGAAGAAGAAGAAAGGTTCGAATTATCTTCCCTTTCTCCTCTAATCCTTTTTTATTAAGAATTAATGTTAGAATAATGACAAGTATGCCCTTAAGTGGGCGGCCAGCTAGGCAGTAACATAAAGAGATTAAACAAAAAGAAATAACAGGCCCATTAAGAGAGGCTCATTAGCCAACAAGAAAAGAAAAGATATTACAAGAGAAGATACTAGGACCCATT
>NW_010729081.1:523935-538529 GCF_000365185.1 Nelumbo nucifera
GATGAAGATGATGTGTTGTTGTTGGAAGAGTGAGATGAAGAAACAATAGCTTCCAAGTGATTTAGTAGCCTCCCATACTTCTCAAAACCCGCCTTCATTGCTGCCAACTGCTCAATGGTTGATTTTTCTTCACTCCCCTTATTTCCTCCTTCAGGTACTATAGCAACATTAGTTGTCTTACGCTTTCCTACCTGACTGCCCTTCTTAGAGCTGTTGTTATTCTTAAACCTATCAGGAAGAAGCTTAGAATGAAGCTTCCAGCAAGTGTCCTTTGTATGCCTCGGTTTCTTGCAATATTCACATATTTACTCCCTTTTCTCAATAGGACCCTTTGGCTTTATTCCAGCCTGTGCAAAGTGTTCTGTAGGTGGACTCTGCAACTGAACCTGCCACCTACTCTCCTCACTGCTTATCATAGCGTATGCCTGGGAAACAGTAACCTCATCTCTGGCTAGGATTTTGCCTAATGATGTCAAACTCAGGGTTGAGTCCAATGAGAAATTCAAACACCCTATTTCTCTCCACCAACTTCTTATACATTTCAGCATCATTCTTACTCTCCCATACAACAATCTCCATAACATCAATTTCTTTCCATAGGGATTTCAGTATAGAATAGTAGGTTGCTACACTCTTCTCCCCCTGTCTTAGGTTCTTCACATCACTTTTCAACTTATAGACTCTGGCTACATTCAACTTCTGTGAATAGGTCTCAGTAACACTGTCCCATATCTCCTTAGCCGAAGACATTCAGAGATAATGCTGACTTATATGAGGTTGCATAAAATTGACCAACCATCCTATGACAGTATAGTTCTCTTGCATCCATYTCTCAAATTCAGGGTCTGTCTCTTCGGGTTTCACTTTACTACCTGTGAGATACCCGAGTTTTCCTATACTACAGACATAAATTCTTATAGACTGTGCCCAAGCAAAATAATTTGTCCCATCTAGCTTGATTGTGGTCACACCAGTCAAAACGGAATCTACCGAGCCAAGGCCAGAAACCGACACTTGCTTAAACTCACTTCCCTATGGCTCCATTAATCAAACAAAAATCAAAGAACCACAAATTTTGTCTATATAAACTTACTTGAAGTCAAACCAGAACCCAGATGCTTGAAAACTAGGGTTTTACTCCGTCCAGTTGTTGGGGAGGGAGAGAGAAGATGCAACTGCTCCTACCAGAGCTTCCCAATCTCTTCCAAACTTGAACCGCCCTCTCCTTTAGGAGTCAAAAGGTCCCAAGCACAGAGCGCCACACCCAAAGCTTCACCTTTACCTGTACCTTCGAAAATCTCTAATCGGCTAGGGCTTTGGGCAGCAACAGAATAGCACCACTTCTTGGCAATATTCAGCCAGATTTAAACTCTCCAAACCCTCTACCAACTAGGCCAGAGATCCTCTGAACTATAGAGAACCTATCTCTCCATACACTCTCTTAATCTAAGGGTGTATGGGAAAAGAGGAAGAAGAAAAAAAAGGAAGAAATAGACCTGCTCTAATACCAAGATGTAAATCAGTCCTCAAATATTAGGTGTAAATTTGAAGATTATAAGGAAAAAATGAAGAAGAGAAGTAAGAGCAGCAGTACAAGAGAAGAAGATGGCGAAAAGAGAAGGAAGAAGAAGAAAGGTTTGAATTATCTTCCCTGTCTCCTCTAATCCTTTTTTATTAAGAATTAATGTTAGAGTAATGACAAGCATGCCCTTTAAGTGGGCGGCCAGCTAGGCAGTAACATAAAGAGATTAAACAAAAAGAAATAACAGGCCCATTAAGAGAGGCCCATTATCCAATAAGAAAAGAAAAGATATTACAAGAGAAGATACTAGGACCCATTCGGCCCAGTCTCTTTACACCCCATATAGTTGGGACAAGGCTAAGATGATGAAATATTAGCTTACACTATAACCCATGAGATATGAATGCTGTGCTTAGATTACCAAGGCCACAGATAGGGTTTAATTACATCCTTGTGGCAGTTGATCAGACTCTGAAGATTGTCACAATAAGTAAATATAAAATAACGCTCATCAGCTACTTTTGGAAGACTCTAGGTAAAATGGGACAAGGCTTATATATTCAACATCACGGGCATCTGACTATCCATGGATAGACTAATAAACGTTAATAGTTGACCACAGCTTTGGCAGTCTCTTACTCCATTCCAGTTATAATGTAGCCAAGCAGGAGTTACATGTAATAGCTTCGTTAATTGTTCCATGAGTTGTTTTTTGGTAATAAAATAAAAATTATTAAAAGAAAAAGAGAGAGAAATAACAAGGAAAGTGACCAAAAGTCACCCAAGAGAGAAAAGAGAAACAACTTCAACTACCATCGAAACCTCCAAACCAAAGACAGATCTCGACAAAACAAGATAACACAAAATCCCAAGAACCCAGTTATCCAACTAACACATCCCAACAACCATAGCCCAGCAATTTACCCAAACCAACAAACCCCCAAAAACAACTTGATAGGAACACAGCTCATCCCACTACCACTGCTGCGCCCACTAGTATGATATCCATACAGCCTTATCCGAATACCTATGTGAGAGGGCCACGTCATCTAGTTAGTTACAACTGACTCAGTCCCCATGTGATGTAAAGGGCTATAAATAATTAAAATGCAGTAAAGTGGATAACCTTTTTTGAGCATCAAACCATTCCTCCCTTCTCTTTCTTTCTGTAGGAGGAATGAGCTCCCTTGAAGAAGCTCCTGAAGTAGGCAGAAACCTACCACAACTTCAAGCAATCACACTTCAAAGGCCCTTTTAGTCTAGAAAAGACATCTGAAACCATATCTTGCTTTCACTCGTTTCTGAATCTTCTAACTGCTAGAGTATCCTTCCTGAGTCCAGCGAAACATTAGGCTCCTCATTAATCCTTTCTAGGTCCAAGATTGTGCTTTTCTCAAAGAACTAATCACCAACCAGTTCCGCATCTTTTTTTTATGACAACTCCTTCAAGCCTATCTGATAACATGTTGTGGCCATCTTCAGACATTGAAAATTTTTCTTGAAGATCTCCATCAGCCTCCCTCAAAAACATCGGGTATTTCTCTTCTAATTCCCTGAATTTTTTTTTCTAGCATAATCATCTCCCCCCAAACAACTAATACCCAAAACCTTGCTCACTTCAACTTCTATAATCACAATCTTTCCAAATCAACCTTTGTTTCAATAATATGGGTTTCATCCATTGTAATCTCTTCTTCTTCTGAATTGTCTTCCTCTTCTTCCTCCCCTCTACTTCCTCCTTTTTTTTTTGATCAATAACACAATTCATTAATTATCACAATAAATTACAGAGAGGAAGACAAACTTTCTTATCTTCCAACTACATCAAGAGCCCCAAGAGAGGAAACAAGAGAGAAAGAAAGAACAGAAAAAGAAGAAAATTAAATTACATCTTTGCCCAGAACATGACATCCCTGTCCACCCCTTGCTTAGCTAACCCATCAGCAAAAGAATTAGCTGATCTTTTTACCCAACTAATTTTAACTTCCATTTCTCGAACCAGCCATCTGAATTTCCTCTTCAAATTACTATAACTCCATAAACCACTATCTTCTTTGTTCAGCCACCCAACCACCACCTCGGAGTCCCCTCTATTTCCTCCTTCTCTGCTTCTTCCCTAGGGATGGATTCAAGCCAAGCCAATCCAAATATCTCACTTTTGAGCTCGGCTCAGTAGAAATACATGAGGTTCGAGTTTAGTCTTGAACTCGATTCAAGCTAGACACATGAGACCGAATTTAGCTCAACACAAAAGCTCATATGTTCAAGCTCGATAGTGAGCCAAATTTCATATTAAAAAAATAAAAAAGAAATAAACATGTAAAAAATATACAAATAAAAAATATTTACTATGGTATATATAAAAAATTAGGCTTGAGCTCAGCTCAATTACCAAACGAGCCTATATCTCCCCCCCCCTAGAATGCCCTCTGGTTCCTTCTCTCATCTCTTGAAAACTCTCCTCACTCTTCTTAGTTGACTGATCCACCTCAAGTTAATCGGAGCAATAGGACTTACCTCTATATTAGTTTTTGTCTCAATCATTGGCTTCATTTTGCTATTATTTGATCTATCAGCTCCTGTTTCACTCCAATATTACTTGCAGCCACCACCTGTGAGCCCTCCTCATAGGAATCCTCTACTACCTTCTAGGAGGAACAATTTCAATGTTGAAATTCCTCTTCCAAAGCCAAAGAATCATGCCTTAACTGAGGAAGACTTAAGTTGTCACATGCCTCCCCATCATTGGGCTTGGATTTGATTACTAGCCCACTTTGTTTACTCGCTTGAGTCACCCAAATCAACACCATGGTCTGGTTCACTCCTTGTCCCTCTTCTAAGTTGTTCAAATTCCCATTCAAAAATACAAACTTCCTGCACATGTCTCAAGCTATCAACTTCCCATCCCTTTTGGGCAAACAAACCAATGCCTTCCATGTAAGCATTCTCTTTCTGCCACTTCATCTTCCTCCCTTCTTGCATCCTTCCACAGGGAAGCTTCCATGGAGGCTGTCAACCACATAGAGTAGGACATCCCATCTTCAAAAACTTCCACTTTTCTGGGATTTCCTCTGGTTTAACCCCCCTCAAGATTATGGCTGCTGAGTGCAGATCCAAGATGAATTCCATCAAATTGAGTGCTGCGTAGTGATGCCAGTGATTCAAACAGTCCTTCCTTCCAGAGATGAAAGGGAAACCCAAGGATCCTAACAATAACTTCATTCTCAACACCAATTGCTTTTTCATTAGATAGAGGACACCACTTTGAAACTGTTATACCTGCAGAATCCGTTTGGATATTCAATGCTGATACATCATACATCTATTTCATCTTCCACCATTTCAACTAAAGCCTTGCACATTTCAAATGGGGTGATCATAATTGATTTCTTTATGCTCAAACCTTTTTCTTCCAATCTTGTGGTTTGTTTACTACTGCTACTTGAGCTTCTCCTTCCTGAATTGTGGCCTGAAGACCCTGAACTTCTTCTTCTTTCTCATTCAAGAAATTTTGTAACACTGTAAGTATCTCCTTCCACCCTTCACTTTTCCTGCCTTCTGGGAACAAACCACCTGCTTTTCTCAGGCTTCCTCATATTTTGAGCTCTTCCACATAGCATCTCTTCTCGATTTTATGGCACCTTCTATAAAGTTCCAAAACCATTCTATTACACCAGTACCCACCAGCAACACTGTCACCATTTTTAACTCTCTCACCTTCAGCGCAGCCTTCCTTGAGTTCTGAATCTCTCAAACAACAAACTTTTGGCTTTGATTTTCACTAGTCTCATCCATCGCCCAGTCCTCACAAACTCACGAATTCCATGAGTTGTTCACAGTTACATGTTCACTAAGGGTCCATTTGGTTTGCAGGAATAGGGTTCCAGAATCTGAACCAGAATGGTCCATTCTGATTCCAACTGTTTGGTTGGGCAGAACCAGAATCCCATTCTCATTCACTGGTTGAATGGCATCCCCCATTTGAGGGAATGGCCATTCCCTCCCCCTCCCTTGGGAATGAGAATCCATTCCAGCTAATACTGATTCCAGTTCCAATTCCAGTTTGAACCAAACAGGCAAGGGGAATAGACCATTCCGATTCCAATTCTGAAGGATTCTGATTCCGATTCTGTGAACCAAACGGACCCTAAGATCTTATCATTATCAGAGTCCTCATCAGGGGAAAAAATGTAAGTCTGAATTGTTTCATAAATTATAATTCTCAAAACTGTCTTTAAAACTATTGGTTTTCTTTTCTTTCAGAAAGCAAAAGATGATTTGAATCCAAAACTTTTTGAAATTTATTTAAAAATTTTAGACAAACAACAAAAAGAGAAGAATTGTTGACATTCTTGTCTATAAATAAACCTGCTTTAGTGGTTTTCTTTAACATGTAATACTAGCTTTCTTCCACCCCAATCCACTCTTTCCTAGAAGAACAAACAGATTAGTAAAGGTTGTTTCATGGAAAATGAAAAAAAAATAGAAACTAACTTTAGCATATTTTGTTTAGAATTGTTCAGATATTTATGGAGATATAATCAACTTTTTATGGTTTTGACGTAATAAAGACATATCTCTGAGTACATAATGATGTCTTATTCAGAATATATTTTTGAGCCAAAGTGTAGTTAAACACTTTTTATTAATTCATCAAAGTATCTACTGCTTTTCTTTTTCCTTTTGACCTTTTCTGCCATCATTTAGAGCCAGAATATCTCAGGTCATTTTTGCTTATCGCATTCTGTTAACAGTGCTCGAGAAGCTTTGTAAAAAATACTAAAGCTGTATTTGGAATTTCCCCAATGAAGCCATTTGCAACATCATTGACTCCATCATTCATGATGCCATCTTATCATTGGCCACCAGAAAATATAGAACCATTATTCTGCAGCATGATGGCATATTTAACAGTAACTATCATAACAATATAGGATATCAGTTAAATAAAATCTTGAAAGAATCATTGGGCATTCACTAGTACCTAGAAGTATTGCTATAAATGTTATGCCAATTCTATGCATGTACAGGTACATGTCTTCTAGCTATGGCAGTGCATAGAAGAATCACAATTGATATGATAATATCACAAGTTTAAAAAAAAAAAGAAAAAAGAAAAAAACTTAGATGTACCATGAAATATCGCTAGTAAAGGTTGCAATAAATATGCGCAAAAGGCTTTCTATAGGATAAAGAAGCTCCGGCAAGGAAATCACAGAATGCTGAGCTAGTGAACGGTGTTCCATAAACTCAAGACGGTTCAGGCAGAATGTCCCCCCTGATGATGAGCAATCAAATGTCCTGTTGTTCTTTAATTTGAAACCACTGTTATCTTGATGGCCTTTTCTGGTAGAATTTGGTACCAGACTCTTGAATTCACCACTGGAAACAGCTTTTACAACAGAAGTTTCATTAGCATGTTTCTCTTTGTCATCGAAAGCACAGTTAGATGCAGGAGAGGGGTTTGTTTCTGAAGCAAACACAGCCTCCCCAACTAAGCTCCTCTTCACCACACTAAGCCTTCCAGCATCCAAGACACAACAAGGACTTGGTTCACGCACAAAACCAGGCCTACCATTTTTCACCAATTTAACTTTCACAATGTCATTTGAAGTCACACCTTGAGATTTTTTTTCTCTACTGATAGCCTGATTCCCATTTTTATGTATACTATTCAAAAACACAGAACCTTGAATGTAATTTATGGGATCCAGACTGTCTAACATCTGCCTACATTGACTTAAAAGAAAAACAGCTCTGCCAGTAACGTCATCATATCCTGATCTACAAAGAGCTAAGTGCTTGCTTACATCATTTTCCCCTAAACCAAGTACATTTTCGCTTCCTTCTCCATGTACTGCTTGTCCCACAGAACATCCTGCAATAGTTTCTGCTTCCCCAATTAACTGCCTATCTACTGTAATCCCATTTAACCTGGGAACCTCCTCTGTGAAAATAACCCTTTCAACGACAAAACGAATCCTAATTCCCGGACTGCAATTGAATTCGTTTCTACAAGCAAAGGAAACTTCATCCCCAACAGATAACTCCATGACAGATCCTTTGCCAAGCCTAAAGCCATTAACGAAAACCCCATTTAAAGAACCCCTAACACTAAACCCCTCCTTTGTCTCTCTCCCTTCAAGACAACATCGAAATCTTCTCCTTATATCATCCAAATCACGACTACAAGGCATGAAGAAACCGTCCACAATAAAAATCTTTTGCAGCAACCCATCAAAGAAAATCTGGCAATGCCGCTTGCTTATTCGAGCATCCTCAAACACAATTTCACAGCATCGATTATTCCGACCAATGGTATAAAGCCAATCCGACCTTAGACAAATTGAATTATAAATAAAACTTGTGCTCGATAAAATTGGAGAAACATCAAAGGATTTCAAATAGCAAAAGCCCGCATTTGCAACGATTCTCTGTTTCTTGTGAAAAGAATGAGAGGGACGAAGAACCATATCCCCTCTTCCCCTCTTATTACAATCGTCAACCTCCATGAATCGAAATTAATCCAATAGACATTCAATGAGAGACCATAAATAATACATTCTTAAGCTATTCGATAGAAGGTGTGAGAGAGAAATAATTTAACGAGGCTGGGATGATAAGACCAGACCTCAGTGGTCGTAGACGGGAGACGAATGCGCAAGGCAGGAAGGATCTGTCCAACTAAAATCCCATCTCCCTCCATTTCCTCAGTATCTATCCCTCTCTTGAAGACTTTGAACTAAATTCCTGGCGAGTATGAACTGGAACTGCTTGGCTACTGTGTGTGTGCAAATGCTGAAATGCTTTATTAAAACTTAAGAGTATAACTCTCCCGCCATTTGCTTTTCGCAAAAGTCACCACTCACCGGTCACAACGTTTTCCTCCTTTGGTCCACAATCCACATATTGAAGACTGTCCTCCTTTTTTATCGGATGTCTCCGAAGAGACCAAGACTGTCGTTCTTGAGCTGAAACTATGTCCAGTGCAAATACATACAAAATCACTTTACACATTTGCATTTGTATTTCTATAGCTCAGGTTAGAAAGAGTACACATGCAAATATGCACAGTGCAATGGCCTATAACTCTAACCGTATACATTTGCATTTCTATTTTCATAGGCTCAGTTTGGAAGAAGTACAAATGCAAATATATAGAGTGCAAAACCTTATGTTTTTTATTATTTTGTATGTATTTGCATTTATACTCTTTCCAAACCGAGTCATAAGGCCTATAACTCTAACTGTAGCACAAACAAACTATTTTACTCCCGAAAAGATAAAAGGGATAACTTTCAAACCCACACCCCCCGAATATTTGGATACACATAAAAACATTATAAAAACACATCAAAAATACTAAATATAAGTACTAAATGATGTATATATACTTTAATGGTCTCATGAAAAAATATATCATAATTAATATATGGGAACAAATGAATATTTTCTAACAAAGATATAACTAAAAAATTATAAGTTGATAAATTATTCATCAAACTTGTAACTTAAGCTTTCAATTTGGTAATTCTTTTGGTATTAAAGTAATTAATTTGTATTTATTTTAATTTTAAAATAATAAAATATTCGAAAATGAATAACTTGCAAGGGAGAAGAGTCCAATAATCCTATCCAACCATCCAAGGCACATTGATACAACTTTTAAGTGGATATGTATAATTTTTGTTATTTAAAATGATTATTTCTATATTTTTATTCAAAAAATTATAAAAATTCAAAAAAAGATGAATTTTTAACAAGAAACTTTAATGGATGTATGGATATGATTGTTTATCCATATATTCACAATATAATCATTCTTTATTATTAGATCATACCAAAAATATAATTTTTCTATTATTTTATATTTTCCCCAATTTTTTCCACAACACTACATGGATTTACTTATAGCACAAAAATTATTGAATTTTCAATACAAAAAAATCAACATATATTTAAGCAATTTCATGCATTCAAGTAAAAAAGAAAAAAAAAAACAAAATGTACATATTATGGATGAACTAGAAAAAAAAAAAAAAAACATATCTATTTTTTACAATTTTTGCACAATGCAAGTTTATGTTGAAAACATTTTTGAGTTTTGGTTGAAAGCTTCTAAAGAGGGGTATAAGTCATATTTCACTAAATCTTAAAAATCAATTTTCTGTTTCCTATTATTCGTACTATATCAATCAATACAACACCGGTACGATATAGATATAGTCGACATAAGACTGATAGAGCACGATACATATCTGATGTGGCGCGATCCGGGCACTCCTAGCTGGCGACTGACAGGCTCCTTGCAGGCAATGAGCGGCACCTGAGAAGATGAAACGAAGGATTCCCGGGGGTTTGCCCGGTGGGAATACTCCGATGATTAAGTTAGTACTGTGTATGAAAGTAAAGAGGGCAAAATGAAAGCTAAGAGTGGAGGTCGCGCTTATCACTATATTCAAGAGGTTGGAGGTCTCAAAAAAGACTTTCTCCTCTGCCCTGGGGGCTTTTATAGGAGCGTTCTTGCGAGATCGGGCGTAACTGTCACTGGGCTCCTGCTGCAGCTGTTACCTGCCAGGTCTGCGCAGGTGATTGTTACAGTGTACTATCCGTTTGGTTGAGTGACACGTCCCAAAGGGGCAGGCACGCCTCCATCTGTCGAGAGACGTGGGTACAGACTGTCGAAAGAACAAGGACTGTGCCGCCAGTCGAGACGTAGCGTAGTCTGTTCGGTACGGTCTTGTCAGATGGAAGCTTCCTCAGAGCATCACATCACTCAGTCGCAAGTTACCTTGTAGCGAGCTACTTTGTAGTAAGCTCTTTGGGGTACTTCGAGGTGATCCACATCAAGGTTGGTCTTTGGGGCAGTCCTCTGCCCAGGTGCTAGAGCGAGCTGGTTTCCCTAGCTCGCGAGCTGAAATATTCTTGGAGTATTCCCTTATTGGTAACTCGGGGAACCTGGAGCTCGCGTTGTAGCGAGCCTCTCCTTTACCTTGCCACCGCGTAGTGGGCTACTTTATGAGCCTATCACTTAGCCGTGCTGGGACACAATGTTGAGCTGTCGCTTACACTGAGTCAATGTCTACGTGTCGTCGTTTCATAGGTTGGGTCAAATCATCCTTCATCAATTGCCCCCCACTCCTCGGGCTAAGAGTGCCGCCTTAGCGTGGGGAGTTTATGAAGCGCGATGGACTGATTTGACCGAAATTCAAACTTGATTGACCATAATAAATGCATTGGCGGGAATCAAGAGATCTTCTGACTTCTCCAACTTCTCGGATTCCGAAAATGTGCTGAGGTGGCCTTTAATTCCGAATGTCGTGCGACTGTGACTACCTTAATCGTGGAAGATGTGCCGCCAATCGCCTTCGGTTTTCAGAAGGCGTGCGGTCAGGGCGCCCGCGGGCCATTGGATCTGCTTCGATCCGGGCCGTCAGTTTGAGAGGGCGAGGGCTATAAATGGGGAGCCCCCCTCGGCCCTACCTCCATCCACGCCATCTTGCTTTGAATTCTGTGGTTGTGTACTTCACCTGGTCTACTTGAGTTTCTCAGTCCGCCCCGTTTCGTCTACTCTGGTGAGTCCCAATCGTCGTCAGCCATGTCTGGGTACCCACGCCATACCTACCACAGGGGCGATGGTCAGGATGATGATGATGCTCCCTTGAGCTCGAGGGGAGCCTGGGAGCATATCCCGGAGGCTCGGGAGGCCTCTAGTGACATGGCGTCCACTTCTAGGGGAGGGAGCCTGATACCTTTGGCCCTTCCTTGATGACAGCGGAGAGGCTCAGGTCTCTGATCCGCTACTTTCGCCTTCTTGGGGACTTGGTTTACAACCTCCTTACTGACAACTTCCCTTGGGAGCATGGTCCCAATGACATAGTGATCTTTCAAGAACAGCTCGAGGCTGGCCTGCGTCTTCCCCTGCACCCCTTGATAGTGGAGGTGTTGAACCACTTCAACGTTACTATAGACCAGCTTCACCCCAACGCTGTTCGAAACATGGTTGGGACTATATCCTTATGTCACGAGTACTGCCTCCCTTTAGACCTTGACATTTTCGCCTCTATCCTTTGTATAAAGAATGCTGCTCCTGGGGTTCCTCCGGAGAGGCTCTTTTACTACCTCTCTCCCCGTCGCGGCTACAAGCTCTTGTACAAGCTGTCGAATAGGATCCCTGCCTGGAAGCGGGACTACTTTGTGGTCTGTAACCCTGAGGGGTGGCCCTTTCCCACCGCTTGGAGGGCGCCATCCAGGACCCCGGGGCCAAGCTGGACCCTGAGACTCGGAAAACGATGTTGTCCTGGGCATCGGTAGGCTTCCTTTGCTCGGACTACTTGGCCAAGGAGAAGCTCGTGTAAGCAGGCTTGAGCCCGGGTAGGTTGGCCTTTTAGGTCGTGTAGTGTCTTGTGACTTGTGTACACATGCATTTTGCTTCCTGTTGGACTGATATCTTGTGGTCTTTTGGCAGCCATCATGTCTAGTGCCGATTCGCGCCGCCTTCTTTCGGGYAGCCARAGACGCCAGGTGAAGAGGACGCGCCCCGACCKGACCCCTCCTTCGGGAAGCACTAAGTTCGGGTCTGCCGAGTCGGTCCTGCCCTCTCCTCCGCCCGAGGTTCCGATGCCCCCTCCTCTGCCTGAGGTTCCGATACCCCCTTCTGAGGGGACTAATGGGGTCAACCCTGGGGGAAGCGAGCCCTCTCTGCTGGGGGAGGCCCCCTTTAACCCCCTTCAGCCCCGTTCTTACCCCCGGTTCCCAGTGGGAAACTGGGAAGGGGTAAACGATTATCTGGTAGCTCACCGGAGGAGTTGGAAGGTGATCAGTAATGACAAGATAGCCCAGTGGGGAAACATGGAGCCCGGGGATCTCTTTGCATTCACTTCTGCCCACTGCATGGTGGTGAGTGACCCTTTTCCCTCTTCCTCTCTTGTTTTGCCCTTTTCCGCTGTCTTCTGATCTTTCTTTTTCGCCGATAGGTAAATTCTGCCATCCATGTCATGGCTCTCTAGACGTGCATCCATCACGTTGACGCCCTCGATCAGCGTGCTGCCAACCAGAAGCTCCAGGTCGAGCTCCATCACACCTGCAAGGGGAGCGAGTCTCAGGAGCTGCTCGTCCACAATCAGGAGGCTCAAATCGCTCGGCGTACTGAAGAGAGCGCACGCTATAGGGAGGAATCGTCGAGGATGGCGGGGGAGAGGGAGCTCCTCAGGCAACAGGTGCGGGACCTGGAGTCCACTCTTCTGAACCGGACCCGAAACTTTGACCAGATGGTGGAGGCTGAGCGAGAGAGAGCCGTCTGGGATTTTAAGGACTCCCAGGAATTTCATGACCTCCAGGCGGAGTATGGTTCGGGTTTGTACCGCTCAGGGTTTAAGCTCTGTCAATGGCTGGTTCGGAAGAAGTTCTCCGGGCTCAACCTCGACGGCATTACTATGAAGGGTCTGTCCCCTGAGACAGCAGACCAAGCAGATGAGGAGGAGCCTGATTCTCTGGAGGATGAGGAGGCGGATCCTTGAGGTGGCGTTTCTCTGGGCTTCTGTGGCTTCCGGGTGACGTAAACCCGGTCTTTCACAAGTTTTCGGTTGAGCGGTTGTGCCCTATGATGATCAAACCTTTCCCGAGCTGTTTAGCTCGGTTACTGCACTTGTTATTTTCTTTATTGTTTTTTTTTCGACGATGAAAGTTTCTTCCTTCTTTTGAGTATGATGAACTCCTTTTATTTTTACTAAAGCAATCTCATCATTTGAGCTGTTAAAGTTACATACTCGAAGTAGGGCTCTTCGGTAGGCGTTATCCCGATTTGTCACGTTTAAGGCCCCTGTGGTATACCACAAAGTGATTACTACATACGCCCGAGCTAAGCATTGGTTGGTTATCCCTTAGGTCGACCGACGTATCGAGACGAGCTATGCTTCGGGGGGTTTAAACCCGAGCTGCTTACGCCTTTAATATTTCATACTTTGCCTTCGCTATTAAGGTAGCTGTCTTTCTTCACGCCGGGGTCTTTGTTAGCTTGGTGTTTTGGCCCTTAGGCTTAGGGAGGACCCATAGTCCGCTCTTGGATTCTCCCAAGCCGAAGTGGCGATTGGGGTCTTCTTGCGCCGAAGTCATGTTAGCTCGGTATTCTGGCCCTTAGGCTTCGAGAGGGACCCGTAGTCCACTCTTGGATTCTCCCAAGCCAAAGTGGCGATTGGGGTCTTCTTGCGCCGAGGTCATGTTAGCTCGGTATTCTGGCCCTTAGGCTTTGGGAGTAGCTCATGGCCTACTCGCTTCTTACAGATAATATTGCCTCAAATTGACAATATTCCATGCTCGAGGTACTTGTTTCCCTTCGAGGGTCTCGAGCTCGTATGTTCCTTCCCTGAGCACTCGTTTCACTCGGTAAGGACCTTCCCAATTGGACCCGAGTTTGCCAGTGCCGGGTTCAGGTACCATAACTTTACGAAGGGCCAAGTCACCAACGCGGAAGTTCCGCTTCTTGACCCTGGCGTTGTAGTACCGAGCTACTCTCTGCTGGTAGGCTACAGTCCTAATGTACGCGAGATCCCTTACTTCGTCGAGTAGGTCGAGGTTGGTGCGTAGCTCATCCTCGTTTGTTTGATCACTGTATGTTTCTAGGCGCAACGTAGGTACTTCGATCTCTGCAGGGATCACTGCTTCGGTGCCGTAGGTGAGATTGAAGGGTGATTCTCCCGTGGCAGTTTTCTCCGTGGTCTGGTAGGCCCATAGGACTCTGGGTAGTTCATCTGTCCACAATTCTTTAACTCGATCCAGCCGTGCCTTTAGTCCGCGAAGGATGGCTCTGTTCGTGACTTCTGCATGGCCATTTGCTTGAGGGTGCGCAACTGAAGTAAAGTTTTGTTGGATCCCCATGTCTCGGCACCAGTCTTGAAATTTGATGTCCTCGAACTGTTTGCCGTTGTCAGAGATCAATACTTGAGGTAATCCGAAGTGGCATACGATGCTCTTCCAAAAGAAGTTTTGGACATTTCGGGCTGTTATTGTTACGAGGGGTTCGACTTCTACCCACTTGGTAAAATAGTCCACTGCTACCACTAAGAACTTCCTT
>NW_010729081.1:547278-635350 GCF_000365185.1 Nelumbo nucifera
AGCCCACCCATGACACACATGTTGACACCATGAAGGCACGCGGTTGGCACTCGGATGGTTTACTGTAGGTGCTTGATGGCGCGACGAAGGAGTTACTTATGACAGCGTAGTGGGCTGCTTTATGAGCTTATCACTTAACCGTACCGGAACACAATGTTGAGTTGTCGCTTACGCTGAATCAGTGTCTACGTGTCGCCATTTCATAAGTCGGGTCATATCATCCTTCATCAATCAATTTTCTGTTTTCCTATTATTCGTACTATATCAATCAATACAACACCGATACGATATAGATACTGTCGACATAGGACTGATAGAGCACGATACATGTCCGAAACAAGAAAGAAAAAAAATTTGAAACTCACCTTTTTCGATGCATTCCATATAATGGGATCTTGCTGGAACGATATATATCAACCATGCAGCTTGATACATTCTAATATTTTGAAGCTTGGTCATGTAAATTTTTTGTCTTTAAAAATACCGAATTAGCATTATAAAATCTAAATATATTTGTTTTTATCCTCTTCAAGTACAATCAAAATCTTTGTTTTCTTTGAACAAGTTAATATATACTAAATTTACCTTACTATTACTAGTAGTGTGATTACAATGCGTGTCGTGTATTGGAGGCACCTAAATCTCCTACACTCATCTTGGTGCACGCTAGTATGCTCTTCCATTCATATTGCTACACATCAGCTAGCTACACTTGGAACCTAGCTTCCCTTTAGATGGCATGCTATGCTTGATTACTCTCTTAAAGACGAAACAAAAACTACATGAACAATTTGAGGAAATCTTAGTGTTATAATTTTGAATGAAACTTGCACTTTTGCAATATGTAACCCACGACAAATATTACACCATGTGTTAACATCGATGCAGCTAAACAATATTTCATAGGGTAAAAAAAGACTTAATTATACCATGAAATTTTCAAATCAACTTAAACGTACCTTGTCCTTGTAGGGTGGCCCTACTCGACTTAAATATACAAACGTCAAATGGGAATTGATTTAAAATTTTTAAAAATATTTAAAATATGTACGGTGTAAATACATACAAAATAACACAAATTACAAGATTTTGCACTCTAGATATTTATATTTGTGCTTTACAAACTAAGCCTTAATAAAAAAGATTTGTATTAAAAACTAGTAAATGGGTACGTGCTTTACACATGGCAGTTTTAGATGATGATAATAATAGTAATAATGTATCCAAAATTTTCTATAAAATTCATGTTTTTTTTTTATATTTTTGTTTTTCAATATTAACCAGATATACATTGCAAAATCCAATTTTGATTATTTAAACATCTCATATTGGGCTACAAAATTTTGGGTATCATTGATAGGCTTACCTACTTAACTGGGCTCTTCTTTTGGTAATGACATAATAATTTATCTTCTTACTATATTTTTTTTTGTTCACTTATAAAAAATGCAAGATATATTTAAAGAGAGGGACTTGAATGATGTAAAAAGTAGTAGTGCAAATTACATTTTAAACCTCACAATTAGATAAAGATTAAATTAAAAAAATATGTATTTTAGTCAAAAGAAAGTTCCACAATCTTATTCATATTTTTAATGGTAGTGTTAATATGAAATTATAAATATTCTTAAATTTTCTATAATTTTTTTTTATTTGTATGTCTGTAAAAATAATTCTGTTATGTATTCTTATTTTTTTGTTTGATATGACAAATATATGATATTATACATGTTCTCAAATATTTTTTGGTAAAATTCATGTATTTTTTATTTTTGTATTTTTATATGTTTATATTTTTATTATTTAATTATGACATTAAAAATTGATACATTTGACCCAAAAGTTGAACTATTGATCTTTGGCCAAAATAGAAAAATAATTTCATTTTTGGTTAGTTTTAGACTATGTATTTCATTTTCATCATCAATAATTTCATCTTTCTGAACAACCTCTATAGTACCTTTTAATCATTGATAATTAGTGAAGTTCAAGCTCTTATTTTTTCTAGCATTTCGGGAGGTTTATTGGCCACGCAGGTCTTCAAGGTTACAAAGATCATAGCTAGTGAACTTAAAAAGAAAAAGAAAAACTAGCTAGTCAAAGCTCAAGATGGGCTGCAATTAAAAGAATGACTTAAAACTTCGAAGGGCATAATAACTTTTGATTTGTTATTCAAACGACACAATGTGATATATGAAAGTAGTATGGTATGGGGTTCAATGCAATCTACAGAACTACAACAATGTCAATCATCAGTGAATTTGGGTCAAGAATATTGGTACTGACTACTGAAATCATATTATGTTTTGCTTCTAAAACCCTTAAAATGAAATGACATTGGCCATTTCATGAATTTTATTATTTTTATTGAGCCTTATATATATATATATATTTTTTTTGAATCCAAGAGTTAAGAAATCAATAATGTTCTATTGATGTTTTTTTCCTAATCTGGGTAAAATCCACTATTTTTGGCAATTTTAATATGCTGGGAAAAGTCAGAGTCTAAATCGAACTAAGATCAAGAAGAGTGTAATAACCCGTACTGCATCAATTTTATACATATTTTTTCACATATATATTACTGATACTAGATGAGTGAATTGAAGCAACACTTCTTGAAGCCTAGAACTTCATTGAAGATGTTCAAAAATGCACATTCTCTCATGTAAGAAGATCTTCAAATAGGGTTACGTTCACATAGCATTGCGAGGTTCGGTTGTATCTACTATCTACACCTGGTCATCTGAACTGGGGTTCTTAATTACATGTTTATGTTGTAAATGATCTTCCATAATTAGTTTAATAGATGCAATGCTTCTTTACTTGAACCCCCCCCCCCCCAAAAAAAAAGCACCGTTGAAGCTCGATTAATATTTTTCTTGAGCCTTTTTTTTTTTTTTGTAAATCATGCTTAATCCAAAAAACATAAAATCAAAACTGGATAACTGAGATTAGTTTTTCGAGTTTAATAGATAAATTAGACTCTAAAAAGAGAATTGCACGCAAAATGCAAAACAATTGGAAATTAATATGGCCCACTGCATGTCCACTTCTCTTAAACATGAATAGATAGATGATCTTTGGGCTTTAAATAAGCTACCATACCATATTTATGTCGGAACTGGGGAACTTACTGGGCCGAGGGCGTCAACTTGGGCTAATATCCAAATCTGATGGATAAAATTCGTTTTAATTAAATTTAAAGGAATCGAATTTGGATCTAGGTATAACCGGTTCGATATGATCCGTTTGCAGACGTAGTTAGGTCCAGTGGAAAATCAGGAGTGAGGACTCAGGAGGAGATAGGATTGCTGATATAATGGGGCAAATATTGCCCATCCATGATGCATTCTTATTTCTTTCTTTCCTCGTCTCTTGTACTCGCAAGCAGAATCAGTACAGACTTCAAACCAAAGTACAACCCTCCTCAAATCCACACAAACCAAAGTACCAAACCACTGTGGCTGGGTTTCCTTCCTAACTATTCATACCCACATTTGAATTGAAACCCAGTGACTCAGGCCCAAGGAAACGAAGGCCCAACACGAACACGGTGATTCGTCATCGGGATTCAGTAGACCAGTCGATGGGTCCAAATTAAGCACAATGCACAAACCACAGCCATTCGTTCGTTGAGGGGGCTATCCAGAATCTAATCCTCTCTTTTATTATCCCCTTGCTTACTTGAAACAAATGCATTTCCTTCCACCGCTTCCCCTTCACCTACTGCTGCTTCTCTTCTTCGTTAGTTCGTTACCATGGCTTCGGCTACTCTCTCTGTAGCCAATTCTGCTCTGCAGGTGGTTTTCGCCTTTCGGCTTCTTTCTTTCACTTACGGTATCCTAGTGGTGATTTTAATCATTCTGATATATTTGTGCAGGCCAACGGCAAGGGCTTCTCGGAATTCTCTGGCCTCCGCAACTCATCCGCTTCTCTTCCCTTCGCCAGAAAAGCCTCCGACGATTTGCTATCCGTCATTGCCTTCCAGACCTCCGTGGTATGCGCTCTCGTTCTGTGTCATGATCAGTGTGTGTGCTAAAATTTTCTTTAAATTTGTTACACAAACCACAACCCTTGTTGCACAGAAGGGATGATGATGATGATGATCTCCCGTTTGAGTCTGTCATAAGTTACATGCAAATACAGTACCATCTTTGGACATAGACATAGTTATGGGAAAGAGAGTTCGCTTACATCAATGGCGATTATCACTAATTGAATTGTTTGAATTTGAATCCTCCATAAATAATTCGATGATCGTAGATGTCATGAAGCTGGCCGGTTGGTTTTGGATTGTGAAGATTATTTTTCCATTCATTCAGTTATCAGGAAAAATAGCACCCATTTTGCATTGGTTCGTCTACTCAAGCGCCTAGTTTTGCTACGTCTCACTTATTACCTCTTTTCTTTTTAATAGTTTCCCTCTGGTAAAAATCCACTCTGGATACAATGATGAACTAATAAGGTATTGTGGTCCTCCGATCCCAAATCCATGCTGTCCTTGATGTTAAGATGACAATCAATTGTCTCGTGTCTCACTCTCTCAGACTCTCAGACTCTCAGGCGAGAACTGAAGAGAACCTTGAAAGTTGAAATTAAGCAAAATAAATGAACAATAAAGAAAAAGAGGGGAAATTGTCTAAAACACATCAGCATTTCTAAACTCTATAATTTTTTAAAGCGTCCAGAAAACCCGTCACATTAATTTCAAATGCAACAAGAACCGAGATCAAGAAAATATTTATGGTCAAGAAGAAGAAATGTGGCTCCTGTAGTACCCAACATCCACTTCTATCTGATGTCAGTTAGAACAAAGGTGTATTGAATAAAAATTAGGCTGACATAAAAATATGTTTAATAAGGTTGTCATGCCATTTAGGGGCAGTTTGGTCATAAAAATTACATTTATGCTGACCTAGACAATTTTGTCAATAAACACTAACCTGTGGAGCATTTCCAAAAAAAAAAAAAAAGAAAAAAAAAAGAAAAAATGAAAACGAGATAGGAGATAGTGTAGCCCAACACTATGTGGGCCTAAGATGAGCCATTAACCATCTGGTATCATGCAAGCAATCAATCAGTAACCAATGAATTGCTATTCAGTACGTGAATTTGTGGTTGGTTAAAGTTTTTCAGGTAACATACCTAAATTGAAATGCAGAGGAAACGAATAAACAAATGGATCATTTGGTAAGTCTTTTTTAAAAGATCTTCTGAAAGTTTTGACAGTCAAAAGATGATATAAGAGCTTTTGCATCAAGATATTAACAGGTTGAAGACCATTTGGTTAAGGCACATCTATTCGTGCATCTTTTCCATATCTTTTCGTGGCTACGACTTTTAACAGCTAGATTTTTTCCCAACTAAACGGGAAAAAATCAAAATGTGAACTGTTGGGCTTCTAAAAAACCAACAGCCCATGCCAAATGGGGCCAATTTATGATCATATTGCCCGTGTATGAGAAGAGAGAGAGAATATTAAACTTGACCATGCTAGGTGGATCTGGCCCAGCATACATATATTCTTAGGCCTAATCCATCCCAATTCCCATGGGCCAGAATATCACCCTCCCCCGCATACCTGTCCACAATTAATCATTGTGGTTATGTAATTAATTATCCGGTAACAGTTGTTTTGTTAGATTTCAGATCTGTCAACGAGTCTTTAAATCTGCGACCCTTAGCCCTTAGCCGGGGTATTGTGATGTAGAATCAATATAAGTTAAATTCCCTATAGGCAGGGGATATGAATTAAGGCTTGAAGACCAAATATATATATATATATAAATTAAATATTTTGCCCTGTCGCTGTGTAGGTTGGTGGAAACGGTCAGAAGAGAGGAGTGGTAGAGGCGAAGCTGAAAGTGGCAATCAATGGGTTTGGAAGAATAGGGAGGAATTTCTTGAGGTGTTGGCACGGGAGGAAGGACTCCCCGCTGGATGTCATCGCCATCAATGACACCGGCGGTGTGAAGCAGGCCTCACATCTCCTCAAGTACGACTCCACCCTCGGCATCTTCGAGGCCGATGTCAAACCTGCTGGTGACAATGCCATCTCGGTCGATGGTAAGATCATAAAGGTTGTCTCGGATCGTAACCCCGTCAACCTCCCTTGGAAGTAAGCAAGCAAGACCCACTTTCGAATTCAATATTAATGTTTTTCCCCTTTTTTTTTCTGGTCTCGACCGTACCTTCAAATTAATTAGCTATATAAATATATCACCGCAGGGATCTAGGGATCGATCTGGTGATCGAAGGAACGGGTGTGTTCGTTGACAGGGAAGGTGCAGGGAAGCATATCCAAGCTGGGGCCAAGAAGGTGCTGATAACAGCCCCCGGGAAGGGTGATATCCCAACCTATGTGGTTGGGGTCAATGCCGACACCTATAACCCGGACGAGACCATTATCAGTAATGCATCTTGCACCACCAACTGCCTTGCACCTTTCGTCAAGGTCTTGGATCAGAAGTTTGGTAAGCACCACTACTGATTAAATTAATAAATGATCGATACTAGAGCTACACATACATGCAGCTAGCCTAGCCAGCAGTAGTCGCCATGCTTGCGTGACTCGAAACTCGATCGATTCATTAACACTAATTAGCAAGTCCCTTAAATATTAATTACTTGAAACTAATTAATGATCATATATATATATGGCTTCTGCTGTTGCAGGCATCATCAAGGGTACCATGACCACCACTCACTCCTACACCGGAGACCAGAGACTACTTGATGCAAGTCACCGAGACCTCCGACGTGCAAGAGCTGCAGCCCTCAACATTGTCCCAACATCAACAGGTGCTGCCAAGGCCGTGGCGCTTGTTCTGCCGACCCTCAAGGGCAAGCTCAACGGAATTGCTCTTCGTGTCCCCACTCCCAATGTCTCCGTCGTGGACCTGGTTGTCCAGGTGTCCAAGAAGACCTTTGCTGAGGAGGTTAATGCTGCATTCAGGGAGTCTGCCGACAAGGAACTCAAGGGCATCCTCTCCGTCTGTGACGAGCCACTTGTTTCCGTGGACTTCAGGTGCAGTGATGTCTCTTCAACTGTTGATGCTTCCCTCACCATGGTTATGGGAGATGACATGGTTAAGGTGATTGCTTGGTATGATAACGAGTGGGGTTACTCTCAAAGGGTGGTTGATTTGGCCGACATCGTTGCCAACAACTGGAAATGACCAAATACATTACTACTCTTTCAGTACTCAGCTCCGTCATGAGTCACCATTCAGGAGGGTGCCATGCATGCATTTTTAAAGCGAGCTCTATCGATCTAATTTGTCGAAAATGTATTGAAATAATGTAAACTTTGTTCTTTTTTTTTTAATTTTTTCTTTCCTTAATTGCTATTTTTTTTTCACTGTATCATTGTTAAACTTTTTTTTGAATAATAATAAGAAAAGAATATAATACAAACCGAAACTAACTAGGCGACACAAAAACTCAAAAAGCACAAAGATATAACCAAAACAACCACCTTCCAGACTTAACCAATGACTCCAAAGGTCAAACACTACTGAAACCGAAACCAGGACTTCCAATAACAACCCAACATTCAGTTAGGGCTCTTCATAAGAAGATCCAATCTGACCAAACCGATCAATTTGGACTGATTCAACCTGAGTTGGCCAGGTTTTTTTCAGCACCAGTTGGTTTCGGGTTATAAAAAATCATAAACCGATGATTCGGTTTGGTTTCGATTTTCGTGTGTAAAAATCGAAACCGATTCGAACCGAACCGACTTAGTAGTTAGTTCCTACTTAGTAATTACTACCTACTTAGTTCTTATTTAACTAATTTGTCTCTATCCTAGTTACAAGTTAGGTTGTACAACAATTAAGTCATCACTAAGTGGAGCCGAAACCGACCCAACCCGACTCAAATCGATCAGGTCGGTTTTGCTTAATACAGGATCGGTTTCAGTTTCAATTTCAGGTATCCCGACCAAGTCGGATCGATTGAAAAAACATCAATTAACTGACGCAACTCAACCTGTAAACAACCCTAATTCAATGTACAAGCTTAGCAAAAGGACTTACCTCTTCCTCTATCCCTTACCGCCTTCTTTCTTCTCAATTCTGCTTTAATGAAGCATCCACAAAAAAAATTAATGTCTTTGTAATATTTTACTTCAGGGGAGCCCACCAAACCTAAATCCCTTACTGTCTGCCAAAAACTCTTCATCATCGCTACCAAGTCTTCCTTTTATCTCGCGCCTTGTCAGTTTCTGCCTCAAACCTTGGAAAGTCTCTTCAACGAACTTTTACCCACCCTGAAAATACAAACCCAACGAGCCTAAGTTAGTTAGCCTTCTTTTGCATTTAATTAATTTATTTTGAAATTTGAAATATGAAAACAAATTCTAATTTCGCCGTGCCGCACTACATACCGGTTTACTGTATATACTATACATGCAGTAGACCTTGGCGTATATATAAATATACAAATTACAGACTAAGTTCACTCCAGAGTGAACCAAGTTCTCATTTTATTTTATTGCCAAAAATAAAGGTAGAAATGTAGTACACTTTAGTTGAGCATGTTTAGTTTTATGGTGTTGTGTGTGCTTTGTGTTCATGCAATGGAAATTGGGAGGCAGTTTATTAGACACAAATGTAATGCATGCAGCAATTATATATATATATATATTTAATTATATTGTTTTATTAGACAAGTGTTATTGCTTATTGGACACCATTAGGCATCATATAGGCGAAAAGATGCACAACAATGGAAACGTTAAAATAATATTTCCTCTAAACATGAGTTTCATAACCCGAAATAAGAAAAAAAGTAGAAAATTAATCAACCCACCATACATTCAGCCCTCGCAACTTTCTTGAATAAATCCTCCAATTTCTAGCGATAGTGGTTGCCTAATTGGCATGCGATACGATATTTTGATTCTATTTCCAGCTGCTAAAAAGTGAGGCTTAATTCCCTTTTCTGTCCATTCTATATTTCACAATAAATATGTGCAGGGCAACTTTTTTTTTTGCCAATCTCTTCTGGATCAAGATTGGAAAGGATCATTTGAGTTCCCCCTCACCCGCCCAAAAAAAAACTGATTATTTTTTATAGGTTCATTATTTCAACGGGTTTCTTTTCTTTTTTGGTGAATAAGATAGGATCAAATTCCATCAGCTCATGGTACTTTTGTTAGCATTTAATCTGTATTTTTGGGTGCTCTTACATATGGTTTTTTTTTTTTACGACAAAATCACCGGTTTCCAGCAACATTTCTAGTACTGTAGGATAAGTCGTCAAACATTGGAGATTTGAGTGTAAGACTCTAATTACACATTTATTTTTTTTAGTTTTTATTTTAAATTGGTTTAATTAGGACCACCACTTCGTTCTACAACATTAAAGATTAAAAACTCGGGATCTTTATAATGCATTGAAATCGGACGTATGGGCTGGGTCCATTTAAAATTTAACAACTCAACACCAGCCCGGCTAAATTACACCCTAGACTCCATATCCATCAAGTCTATCCCTCTCAAGAACCTCCAACATTAACAGACAACCTTCTTTATAGATCTATCTTTTAGCATTTTCTCTGAATTTCCATGATTATTATGATACGAATTACGGGGTTAAGGCCTTTAGGGGCGGGGGAAATAGCAAGTAAGGGTGAATAAATGGGTAAGTTCAAGTTGGCACCCAATGCAACTGATCTTGAATCTGCTTTGAATCGATCTTACTCAATCTGTTATTGATAGGGAATGATTCTAACTTCTTGGAATCAATGCCCACTTATACCAGTTCTAGGGTCTAAGCCTCTAAGGGTTTACCCTAACTGAACCAACCTAGAGAATCGGCCTTGGTTGACTTTAATGGAATTGACCTTGGAATTGTACTTGCCTTGAAATAAGTCTTAAAATGTTTTGGGGATATAAAAATTTGAACCAAAACACTCATGATTACAAAGACCATGTTTTACTTGAGCATAAATCACTTAAGTGATTTGATCATTTTTCTTTAATTTAATATCTAAATGTGTATAATAAGTAATGAAAAAGATAATATTTATAAAATTTAAATAATAACGACAAATGAGAAACTATATCATCATCATCATTATTATTATTATTATTATTATTATTATTATTATTGAAACTCAAGAAATGTTTCATTTGTTTTTCAGGGGGAGGGGAGATTCTGTGTGAGCTCTGTGGTCTGACCCTTGGCTTTTACACTCTCCTATTTCTATTATACTAGTAGTGACTTTTTAAGGAAAAAAAATAAAACAACAGTGATTCACCAAAATTTTTATATATTTAGAGAGAGATTCACCCCTGATAAACTGACCTGAGGCGCTGTCCAATCGGCCCAAACTTTTTGCAAACACAACTGGGCTACTCATACAATACCAAGTCAAATACATTGGTGTAGTGAGTTGAGGCTGGTAGTACATAATTGGGCTGGTTCATGCATGACCATCCACTTACGTCAGCACCTTGGACTGAATTAGGGTTGCGTCCTGGCCCAGTAAGATGTTGTGTGGCAGTGCAGGTATGGGCAGATGCTCATATCCCTACTTGTGTGCCTAATGCTTTCTTGAGCCATTCCAAATTATGAATAATTCTCAACTCAAGTCAAGATAGAAGATGCAAGACGCAACAAGTAATTAAAACAGTTGGTACCTCCAATTCCACTGGCCCAGTCCCAATTCATCCCAACCTGTCCCAACTATATATATTTGTGGCATCTTGATCTTGGTAAGTATTTATTTACCAATTACCACAGCATATAAATAAGCAATTAGGCACACCAATGTTTTGGGCATATGTGCGCAAAAATTGATGTTTGTTTATGTCCGTTTGTGCAAAACCGTGAACGCAATATGCAATGGTAGCTAGACTCTAAGATTTTGTACTATGACAAATGACAATTGTAGAAACATGAAATGATGTGTGGGTAGCATTTCCACAATCAGTTGTCATTGTCACAACGCCCTTGTCCTCATGATGCGGAAACGTAACATTAGAACATAAACAAGGTAAAAAATACCAATGTTTTGAGTTGTGTTACTGTGACTTGTTTAACAAATTTCCGCTTAATTTAGATAAACACCTAATTGTGATATAAGTTTACTAAACATAATATGTGTATAGTTAATTAATTAAAAAACAGTATTTGATTGCATAATAAGAAGGGTCTTGGTTTGTTGGTCACGCTCAGCTTAATTAGATGCAATGCCAAAAGCATCCTAATTTAAAGATTAAAGTTTAAACAGACACACTGTACTAATTGGGTTTTGAATCAAAGCCTATGCTACTGATAGTTTGTATTGTTTTGGCCCTTTTGGCTTGGCTCTCTTTCCCAGTTACTGTTGCTCAGCCTAGGGTTTCAAACTTGGAAACTTACTTAAAGCCTGGAAATGATGGTGGTAGGTGTATGAAGTGTGATTAGCTTGCCAAATCAAAAAGAAAAAAGCCAAAATCAGGATGGCCCTTCCCCATTCCTTCAAGCCAAAATCAGGAATGGCCCTTCCCCATTCCTTCAATTTTCTAAGAAGCGGGGGGGGTCCCCATTGTAGACTAAAGTCAAGTCATAGAGCATCCCTTCTTCTTAGACCAGACCATATGACCATATCCCCATGATATGTTGAGCCCTAAGAAAAAGTTGCTTTTGGTTGTATTCCTTTTTTTTTTGTCTGCCGACGCACCCACGTTACTCAACTGGCCGGGTGCAGGTGGTCCAACGCAACAGGCAACAGCTATTCATATCAGCCCCCACTGGGGGCACCTCATAAAGTCCCACAGTGCATCTCAGCCGTGTCTCTAGCTGAGATGTGCTGTGTGACGTTTTGGGGTGCTCCCAACGGGGGGCTGATGTGAACTCACAGCTATAGCTATAGCACACAATACATAGAATAGAGAAAATAAGAACAGAACAGTATTGTGCAATGCATAATGCATTGTTGGGTGCTTTGATTTGTTCCAAAATTCAAAGGATTGGACTATGTGCCGACGTTGGAGAGCACCGACATGGCACGGCTCGGCTTTACCAAAGTCTTGTGCTGCAATTACCTAGTCGTAGCAACTTGATTGATCATTGATCATTGATCACTTCACATGACCTGGGCCTTACTTTACTTGGAATCATAACCAAACTTCGTGTATCATTATCAATGCCTATATGGTAGATAGTGTGGACTGCGGGGATTAGACTTTTTCACGTGGTGGTCTGGACGTGAAGCCAAGGCCCCAATGCAATTATCCGTGTTACCGTCCACGTGCAGTCCTAAGATTAAGGATGGATATTGTTGTCGTTGTTGTGGATTTCAGCTGATTAGAAAGTTGAGAGGGCTGAGCTGAAGCTGGTTCTTTAAATTGGATGAATGAAGCGTTTCGGAAGGCTTTTTGTAGGGATGGCAATTTCTATACTATTCGGGGGTATTCATTTTTACCTTTTCCAATGGAACAGGTTTTTTTACTTAAATGATGAGTTTTGGGGCGGTTATAGGTTTTAGAATTTTATAACATGTATGGGTACGGGTAAAGTATTATGTTAAATCCAATCTTCCCCAATTTACATATTATTAAAAAGCATTTAAACTTTATATACTAGGTGCTGAATTTAATAATATTTTGAATTTTATATGAAGAATAACTAATAGTTTATATATATTTTTTATATTTCTTTATCAAATAATTAGATACAGGTTTTAAAATCCAACTACAATGAGTTTTGAAACGGGTGCATGTTGAAAGGTTTAAGGAGGCGGATCAAATCTAGAATTTACAAAACCCTCCCCCTTACCATCCCTATCTTTCTGGTGTTTTGGATTGAGTCGGGCCCCATATGAGAATGTCATAAGCTGTGTTTGGTAAAATTTCGGAAAGCCAATATGACATGGGCTTTTCAAATGTTCAAACCACAGCTCAATTACTACACCCCACCCAAACACAGAAGCCCTCCCAAATGAGCCGATTGGATTTTATTCGGATTTTTCGCCAAAACATAGCTTCAGTTCTTCTAAACGGGGAGTCACAAGAATCAGATGATTAAGCTTGAATGGGTTATTGGCCAAGACATCTGGTTCAGTCCTGTCTTCAAGCAAATGGCAACCTATCATGATTCATGAAGCGCCGGTTGGCCCGGTTCTTGGATTCTGCACTGCACTGATGAAAGTGGGTAATTCAATGAGGTAGCAGCGGAGATTTAGGAGGGGTCAATTATATAAAACAGTAAAACACCACTTAGAGAGAGAGAGAGAGTAGATTATTACTACATATATGGATACGCCTAAAATCGCGCATTAATCGATGCCGCTGGAAGAAAGCGCTTGGCTCAACTAAAAGAGTTAAGAAGAGAATCACAATTTAAATTGAAATTAAAGGGGAGGTGTTCGTCTTGAATACCTTGCTCTGAAAACAAGATAGGAACCATACAAATTACCAAACCTGTTTTGCAGTTTACAAAGAATTCCCCTTAATTTTATCTCTTAAGAAGATAGTAGAGAAGGTAGAAAAAAGTTGAGCAAATCAAATGGACAGTGAGAAGAGCAACACTGCTTCACTCTTTCTCCAAACCTTCATCAGGCTGGCTGGCTTTCTGCGATATTGGCAGTGTTAATGGCACCCCCATGAATCAAATTTATAGAGACATGAATGAAATACATAATAATATTAATTTCAGTCTTTATTACCACAAACAATAACCATAGTCGACGCTCGATTCGACAGAGAGGAGAAATACATAAAAGTAGGATTCCCTTCCAATCTTACATCCACCAAGTCATCTCTCTTCCCAACACTTTTCATCATATACATATATACCCAACCCAATAGAGACAACAAGTAGAGAATAGAAGATGATCCAGCCACCAGCCAGCGGATGTAATATACCATATAATGAAACAAACAGAGCTTGCTTGAATTATCAATTATACATCCCTGTCCCTTTGGCATTCAGGTGGCATTTTAGGGTACCTCACCCTATCAGTACAGTAGTTGTAGATGGTATATTTGTCGCGGACCCACTTAAGCCTCCTGTACTGGAAACCATCCAGATCTTGGAACTCCTTCTGATCCCACCACTTGGTTCCTTGTGTGCGACAAAACCTAGCATTCACAGACTCCTCACACCCATCTATGTGGAAGCTCCTGTAAGAAGCAAGGAAGGGAGCTCTGGACCAGTCCGTCTTCTCAAGACCACCCCTCGTGGCCCAGTCATCCGCATTCCACAAGCTCGAATATATCTTCATGGGCTGGTAGAAAGGGAACTTCAGTCCCAAATCTTTGCAGTTCTTGAAAGTCCTGATTGGAACATCGTCCACAAAAAACCTGTGGCATCCACCAATCAAACCCCATATCATATCATACTCATATATCACATATCCTATAAAAGTGGCATTTGTAGTGAAGCAAAGGCAGTAGAAAAAGGAAACTAAGAGGAATATATAAACCCAATTAAGCAATTACCCAATTCCAGCTGCTAAATGAGAAAAATTAAATATATTAAAAGGGAAAAAGGAAGACTGGGTGAGCCTCTCACTCTCAGCCTCTTATCTTATTTATTGAAGGGTGAGAAGCTACGGGATAAGAGTTCACAAAGCACGTCCCATGGCGATTTGGTCCATTTAATTTTGATAGAAAGCTTTCATGGGGTTATGTTTCAACTTTGGATGCTGATTGTTGTTGACAAGAAATAAAGAAAAAAGAGACCCTAGGTGGGGGTGTGTAGTACAACTTAAAAGCAAAATATTACTGAGCTTACGGTTCTGTAATACAATATGCCCTCTTCTTTTGAATTTAGGCATTCTTATTCACATTCTCTCGTGGAGATTTAATTTAACCTCTAGAATTTCTTCCTTTTTTTCCAGAATTAATAGGAACCATGAGAACAGTGAATGCTAATAACTACTAATCAAAGACACGATGATTATTGTTCATTAATGTTAAAAAAAAACAAAATTTTCTGTTCTAAGGCTTTAATATTTGTGCTCTTATCATCAGCAATTTCTAAACCCAGTGAAGAAGAAAGATTTTGGATTGTTCGTTCAGCATTTAAAATAACACAATGGAAAGAGATAAAGAAAAGCTTACACTATCTGAAACAGGTTCCAGAGAACCGAGTAGGAGTGGAAGTCTTTGGTTGGGTCAAACCAGAGATAGATCCTTTGTTCTCTGTCACCCTTCCCTCCAGTGAAGACATTTGTCTGTAAAATATATGGTTGGCCTGTCCTGTTTCCCAAGAACTCAAAGTCTATCTCATCGTGCTCCGAGTTTTGAGAAGATAGCTAAGGAAAACCAATGCAACAACAAGATAGATTAGAACACAGAGAAAAGAAGAGGTGAAAAATCAATATTGTTCTAATGGATGGGTTTAGAATACAACTGGAACGAAATCACTTACATAGAAAGCAGTTACTGTTCCAGCAGAGTCCCCTGGAACTAACTTTATATCCATGCTGAAGTGGCCAAACAAGTAAGAACCCTTGGATTGAAAGCCAGTACCTAAGCAGAGAAAAACCGATGAAGCAGAAGCCCATGAGGTTGTTTCTAGAGTAGGTAAAGCAATCTGAGTAAATGTTCTGGTGGGATGGTTTTCTGATTTCTTACCTGTGTATTTATCCAATGAGAGCTGAACCTCGTTACCTCCATTGAAGTACTTAATGTGATCAAAAGCCCATGTTGGAACATAGTTACGATAAAAGGGTACATTCACAGGCTTCCTTGGTGGAGTAGCCAATGTTCCCTGCGCCAAGAAACCTAAACACAGAACCCAGAGAAAAGAAGCCATATTTCTGCAAAACAAAAACAAAAGCAATGCAAATTTCGTAAACCCACGCAGTGGAAAGTCGCTGAGAAACGAAAGAGTAGAAATGGAAGGGAAGTGGATTACCCCGAAGGCGAGGGCGAGAGAATGAGAGAATGAGAGAAAGGGTAAGGGTTCCCTGTGGGAAAAAAGGGACAGTGTGCAAGTCCTTTTGTAGGCTGATGGTGCCACTATTATTAGTATTAAATAAATCCATAAAAAAATTATTAGTATTAAATATTATTTTTTGACGCATTGTGAAAGGAATATATAAAATAATTTTATGGTGGCAATACAGCTATGCTTCTGCCTCTACTCGAGGGCTTCAATAATTTGCTTACCACGTTGAACTGTCTATAATATATACTTTGGTGAGGTTGGATTTAAGTTCATAAGTATTAACTATTAACACACACACACACTCGAGAGAGGAATGCGACGTCCGCAGCTACTATGTTTGGCATCCAATTTGATCAACATTTTGATATTTAATTTGGGGGCTTAAGCTGATTGCAAGAAGATTTAGAACTTTTTATTTTGTTTATGAAAAATAATAAAATAAAAAATATGGAGAGTGAAACTGAAGAGTGAAGAGGCACACAGTAGTATTCCCTTTAACCAGTTACAACATGATCGTTTGCAACCTTTAACTATGTGTCAATCCCATTTAAAAATAATATCTCTAAAATAAGCAAGTAGAAGTAGTTTGACTGGAATTTATGATCTTATTCTCATAGGTGGGTTGGGAAATTGATACCCTACATCTACTGGGATAGACCAGATTTCAAAGCATAACATTAATTTTTCTTCTCTACCGATCGAGTGTAAGTGTAGGTGTAGGTGTTATTTTTCAATAATTTTACCACGCTGCCATCTGCGACGCTAGCTGGAGATTGGTTGCATCACTATTCACTACATAATACTTAACACTCAACACAGACCGAGTCTGAGGCAAGACAGACTATTATAGACCAGATAAAAGAATAAAAGAAACGAAAGTAAGACGAGGATAAGTTTATCTGTAAATACAAAAAAGAAAACATTTTATTTATCGGGCATTATTTGTATTTTGTACAACTATCCGAAGATGAAAAATAATATATATATATATATATATATATATATATATATATATTTATCTCCGTCGTGGTCGTCCATCTAAATAAAGTAGTATGTGAAATTAATATTAGGAGAGATGACAAAAGTTATATAAAGACCGGCGGCCCGACCCATCATATATGTATGTATGGCAAAGGGCCCAATTCAGTGTTTTTGTTTTTGCCCAAAGCGAGGCGACCGTGACATGCAGGTGCACCGTGCACTGCCTCTCTATTGTATTGTGATTTGCGAAACAATTGATTAAGGGCCAATTCTCAATTAACAGAAGAGAAGACTGTTGGCAAAAGAGTATGAAAGAGGGAGAGGATTAGGAACGCTGATTATTCACTGTTGAGGAAGATTGTTTCTTCCTAATATCCTAACTTTGTGTTTTATAAATATATAAAAGGAAGCATGTATATAGTTGGTAAGGGACCCACGAGGCACGTGGCTGGTCTGGTATCGTTAACAGTCTGAATTCTGTAGGTGGCCGGAAACATGTTATTGCTGGGGCTGGAGCTTTGGACTGGAGCTGGAATGTACAGAGATTTTGACAAGGAAAAGGAACCCTCAACAAACTTTCCTCTCCTAAATCCTAATAGGCTATGACCTATCATCGTCATCGTCATTATCTTCGTCTTAGAACCAGATACGTGGAATGATGTTTTGGGAAGAAAAGAATCACGTGGAAGATAATGTGGTGTACCACCCCAATCCGAGCATGTGGGGACAGGACCACACACTACACGATACTACTGTCTGGACTCTGGACAACCCTGTCCGCTATCCCTTGATTCAGTTTCAATCTGGGGGGTTCCTGAAAAAGCAGTAAGCACTATCCGATTCCGATTCGGCGATTCCTACTCCGATAAGCTAGTGGTGCAGCGGCCGTGTGGGTGCCTCGCCATGCCCCACCAGTTTTTTTTACTTTGTCTCGTGGTTGTGGAGCATCACCTCAACTTCTTACAGGCTACAGCACGTGCCTCGTCGTAACTAGTGCTTCTTTTTTTTTTTCTTGGAAGCTCAACCTAATTAATTATAAATTGTAATGTGGAAATTAACAAAGTAATTAAAGTATGGTTGGGTGCAGCAGGTAGCGGTGAGTCTGACTTTTAATATTATACATGCTGCATGAAGGGATGCACCCTTCTTATTTTACTATTTCTTAAAAGGAGAAAATGTATGTGGTGTACTGGTGTGAATGTGATTTCCCAAAAGCCAAAAGCCAAAAGCCAAAAGCCAAAAGCATGCAATCCATCTATCTAATTTCTAAAATTGAATCACATTACCTTGGTCTCCAGATTTAGGTATAACACATGCATACACATTACAGCTGATGTGGTTGATTTCTAGCCTTTTTGGTAGGTAGGGCCCATTGAGTAATGGGCTTTGGCCTTTGTCTTTGTGTCTCCTGTAACTGCCTATACTACAACAAGTAGTACAGACTGAGATGTGGGCACATGCATTCAAAAGTAGAGCCCATGACCATGAGGAAGGTACGTAGTAACTTATTGGTACAAGGTAAGAAAGTAACAATATTAATAAGATGCAAGAGGGGAGAGAGAAAGGGAGAGATGATTGATTGATAGATTCCTCAGAAATTAATACGAAAAGATGTCCAAATATACCTCCCCAGGATGATGATTGTTTGTTGATTACAATTACATTAGCTAGCTGTTAATCACGCCATACAGATTAGCAATTAGCATTGGATCCTTCAACGAAATGAAAGGGCACACGCATGCACATTCTCAGTTGCCATTTAACCTCACCACTCACCATACTTAATTACGTACTCTGATCAAACAATTTTGTAACAATTAATTATATTATGGCATTAATTATTGTTTATATTATATACTTAAAAGAATGATTACGCCGTGGGCATGCTAATTAATATTGGTGGACTAGATTATATATATATATATATAATTATAAATTGGAAATGATCATCAGTAGCCCAAGCAAGCGCTTCACTGTTTCCATCACTTTGATAGAAGAAGAAGAAGAAGATGCATTTGGTTAGTATCAAGGTTGGCTCTCAGTTTTAAAATGGGAATCTGTTGCTGCCGTGGGCATGGTTATTAAGATGCATTGGTTGGTATCAAGGTTGGAAACAATGGTTTCACCAGTTTTTATTTATATATAATATATGGTAGAGAACAAAAGAGACAGATGCTCCTCGCATTTCCAATTTTTTATACGAGAGTAGCATAATTAATTAAGTATCGCCTAATCTTCATCTGTTTCCGGCAGGCAAATCGCAAATGTTGCCATTTAATGACACAAGTGGGTGAACCTTTAAAAAAAACAAAAAACTAGTCCAAAACCCAGACAACCCAATTAAAAACAACTTGGATCAATTCTCGTTAACAAAATAAACTATGGGAATTTTGCAAGGAGGACTGGACTATATATGTGGGTAACTAGCTAGGTTGTTAATGGGCATTGGTTTAATTAATTTTTCTTCTTTAATTACATGCATATAATAAATAAGATGTCCCCGTGCATTTCTAAAAAATAAAATTAATTAAAAACAAAAGACGACTGATGTTCCCACACCTAGCTACATGAATATCGAAAGCCTACGAAGAAAGAAGTTGAATTGAAGCAAGTAATTTAATTTAATTAATTAAGCAACTGCATACATAATGACGAGTGTAGTTTTAGTAAAATGAAATAATGCATAAAATTACTGAAGCTGATCACCATGCATGCATTAAGCATTATGCATCAGTCAACAATTATAAGGTCTTATATTTTCTTGTTTGGTGGTGTTTTTCTATTTATTGATTTGAAAGCTGCACAATGTATAGCCAATCCTGCTGCCTAGTGGTATTAAGAAATGGCTACTTTGACCTAACAACGAATCTGGTGCCTGGTGGTATGATTATGATTCTTAGTTGTCTTGAGGCATGCAGGCATGCAGGCATGAACCCAACCCAACCCAACCCTTCTATAGTCTATACACATATATCTCCCAAGTTGCACATGTGGATGTGCCCTACCCCCCTACATTATTATGGATTTATGGAACCAAGGCTTTACATGCAACTGGAAATAACTCAGAAAAAAAAAAAAAAAACTTTGTTTGTTGTAGCTTATGATCATCAGTTTTACAAGACTAATTGAATTCCGTAGTAACCAAATTAACATAAATACATATATGGCCGCCCAAACCATGACTGTGCTTTCTGGACTGGTAGAAACCTTTTCTCCATACATCCTAATTTTGGCCACCAGTTCATCCATCTTCCACACGCCACCCAAGGTTCAAACTTCAAAGTAATTGATATTGCAGATGTTAGACACAGTTTCAGAATTACATTTTTTTTTAAGATATTCATGGAGATATATGCTTGGGAAACGCATGCAGCACAGATACCATACCATGTGTATACACATGGATAGGCGCTCCATTAATTGCTCTTGCGTTTAAGTTTAACCTAGAGCTGTAAAACGGGCCCGTGTTGACTCGGCAGATTTGGCAAGGCATGGCCCTCGTGTGTCCCGTGAAATGTGCAAGCCATGCCATGCCGGTCCATAGGCCGTCTCGACTGTGCCTCTTTTTTCTGGGATATTTTAGGGTTTGGCTTGGCACAGCCCATGGCCCGAGTCTGTACAGGTCCTGCCCGTGTCACAAGCTGTGTTAGGTTGGCAAATTCAGCAAGCCATGGCCCATGTGCGGCCCGTGCAAAGTGTAAGTCATGTTGTGTCACCCCACAGACCGTCTCGGGCTGTGCCTCCCTCCTCTTGATATTTTGGGGGTCGGCCTAGCATAGCCCACAGCCCGAGCCTGTGCAGGCCACGGGCCAGGTTGGTCCATGGACCGGACCAAAGCTATTTACTTAAAAAAAATTGACAAAAATCTTGAAATTTTTATTTTATATGAATTTTGATGTATATAATTGTTTATATATACAATAATTAAATAAAATAGTATAATAAAATTGAAAACAATTATTGCACTGCTGTTACATGAGAAAACGGTGTTGTATAATACAATTGTTTATATATACAATAGGTGTTTGGGATTGTTTATATATACAATAACAATAACAATAACAATAACAATAACAATAACAATAACAATAACAATAACAATAACAATAACAATAACAATAATAATAATAATAATAATAATAATAATAATAATAATAATAATAATATATTATTATTATTATTATTATTATTATTATTATTATTATGAGGTGTGCATGAGGCACATGAGGTGTATGCCTCTAGCATGTCTCATGAAAAGTGTATGAGGCCTACACCTCAAAGGTGTCAATGCCTCTGGCATACACCTCAGGGTGTTTTGGGGACCTTGCCTGGAGGTGCACCTCCCACGCCTTTTAAAACATTGATACAAAATATACCTACAAAATCTAAAAATACCTAAACAAGTCTAATTAAACTGCCCTCCTTATAACCTAAACAAAAACACTATAAAATTTCAGCCCAAAATTCCCTTTGGAATTCAATCTATCGAAGCTTCTTACTTTCCATTCCTTGATAAAATCTGAAATGTTTGAGATTTCAGACCAAAAACCTGAAGTAAACCTAACCAGTTCATCCTAAGCATTCTAAACCCTTTCTAAAACCATGCACCATCTGATAGTCCCCAAATAAACCCCTTAAATCTAAAATCATGCACCATCTTATATGCACCAATATCCAACTTTGGGTATCGGGCATATCGATATTTTGATCCTTGATTTTCACTTTAAATCTCACTTTAGATCCTCTTACCCTATTCAATCCTAAATTAGAGTAAATCGATATGAAAATTAACAAGTACAAAATGAATTCATTTGTTATTGGTAATTGATCAAAGAAATTTTATTAATAAACGTCATTAAATGATAAATACAAGAAAACGAGAGTCAATAAAGTCTGTCCAAATATACAAATGAAAGCTATCACCTCTGCTATTCGCACTCAGAAAACCCCATCTCCACATACAATATATCAGCTCTATAGTAGTGTTTTAAACTCACAGTTGGATTGGTCATTGGTTGACCCATCACCCAGCAAGAACTGGGTCTGTTTCACCACCGGACTATTTTCCTAAAAAGACCGTTGATTCCCAATGACCCAGTGACCCATCCAGCTGAACCATTTGACCCAGTCACTCAGTCAGAGGTTCGATATTAATTCTGTTTCTTTTTTTTTTTTTTGCATTCTTAACCATTTCAATCTTTAGCAAAACATAATTCTTATCTATCACACTTATTTTTGTTTAATATGATGAATATATAATATTAGAGATATGCCCAAATTTTGTATGTTTTATCTATTTTATTTTTTATTTTTTATTTATTTATGAATCACACATGCACTAATTCTGAAAAATAAACCAAAAGAAAGGAGAAGAAGATGGAAGAAGAAAGAGTTCTTAAGAAAAGGGAAGAAAGAAAAGAGTGTATCAATCCTCTCTTCAGTCCCCTAATCACTTCTATTAATCTGATTGTAAATTTCAGATACAATTACAAGAGTGCTCTCAATAAGGCGGCCACTTAATGGACAACAAAAGATAGAAAACTGGCCCAATAACTAAGGCCCAGTAACTGAACCATAGCAACCTAATAACAGCACAAATAAAATAAAGAAGACTAAGGCCCATTCGGTCCATCATCTCTACAATTGCCAATGACCCAGTGGCCCAGCCAGTTGAACCATTTGACCCAGTCACTCGGTCAGAGGTTGGATATTAATTCTGTTTCTTTTTTCTTTTTTTTTTTATATTCTTAACAATTCCAATCTTTAACAAGACATAATTCTCATCTAACACACTTATTTTTGTTAAATATGACGAATATATAATATTAGAGATATGCCCAATTATTGTGTATTTTTATCTATTTCCAACTTTTTATTTATTTATATGACATCATGGGTTGATCCGTTTGACCCAGACACTGCTCTATAGTAGGGGATATGATCCTAATATAAGCATTATCAGTTTACTCGGTCAATAACAGGCCAATCAGATACATTTGCCAAACTTAGGGTCATAACAAATGAAGAGTTGAAACTTAAGAATAATGCTTTTTTCCCCTAATCTGATGTGATACTTCCAAGGACCTGCAGCCCCACCCCTCAACCAATTGGTCATTTATAACCTCCTTCTACCACCAGCTTGTTATAACCCATAGAGCAACTCAATCTTAAACAACACAAAAGTACCAAGAGAAACTCATATGGAATCTCCTATCTATAAAATGGTTCAAAGTTGTCAACCCCCAATATGTGCCTTCTGTGCAGGGCTAGTGGTGAGCCATCCTTCATCTACTAATCTCCTATCTCTTTGTAAAATGATATAGGAGCACCTCTGTTTTATTTGGAGATAGATGGTCTCCTCTTGATTTTGTGCTCCTGTTTGAGCTGGCATTGTTTTATTTATTTTTTATCAGTAACAGAATCAAAATTTATTAAAGAAATAATGCATGTACAAATCATGGGTAGCCTCGGCTACCTCCCTGAACAAACAAGAAGAGCCTTAATATCTTTAGTCTTGCAACTGAGCGCTAGACCATTAGCCGATCTTGGAGTCCACTGGATTATCAACTGCATATCCCTTGAAAACCTTCTAAACCTTTTAATTTCATTTCTGAAATACCAAGGAGTATTTTCATTATGTTTCGGCCAGCTTATCACTATTTTGGAATATCCTTCAACTACTAGCTCTCACCCCCAGCTCCATAGCTTTTTGCATCCCAAAAATCACTGCAGCCAGTTCCGCTGTTACAGAATTATTCATTCCAATGGGTTCTGAATACAGACCCACAAGAGTTCCACTTTCATTTCTTAAAAGCCCTCTAATTCCAGACAGACCCGGATTCCCAAAGCTGCTCCTGTCAAAATTTAGTTTCAGGAAGTTAACTCAAGGGGGTTCCAATCCCTTAAAACTTTCATCTTGGCTGAGGATAAAGCTGCAATTGTTCCCCACTTCCTCATTATGTCATCAAAGGTAAGTCTGAAAATAACCTCACTGACTTGACCCAGAGAGCCACTTTTGCCATGATCCCTTCTATTAAAGCTTCCTTGTTCCTTTTCTTCTCCTCAAAGATTCGCTTATTTCTTTCTTCCCATAATGTCCAAAACACTGCTGCCCTTGTACACCTCCACAGAAGTCTTCCCCTTCTTTTTGACCAGCTGAACATAGAGGTACCAAAAAACTTGTCCAATCTCTCTGGGGTGTTCCACCTGCACCCAAAGAGAGAGACCCAACAAGATGGGGAAAGATTATTTTGTTGAGGTGCATGAGTTCTGCTACTCTTTGGTTAGCTGAGAGCCTCAGAGGAGAAAAATAACATTATGTTTTATGAAAGGAAGATGATAATAGAGGTTATGATTGACTTAATTACTATCAGTATCACACATTGGGTCTTCATTAGAGACAAACAAGGTTTTAAAAACCATTTTGGCTACCGGTTCCCAGGCCAAGCAGTCCAACTGTCCAGATTGACGAGTTGACAGTTCAACCACCCAGGTCAGTGGGTGCTGGCCAAATCAATGTTTTTGGTCCAGGGACGGTTTTAGGATGAAATGGAATCAGTTCCCATGTCAACCGGTCCGACCGTCCAGTCCAGTCCGATTTTAAAAAACAATGGATACAAGTTAAAGAGATTTCATGATTGATGATTTAGTAAAAGGTGGAGAGTGCCAGGCTGCCTCCTTTATCCTTAGATCCATTAGATCCTTACCACCTCGAAGTCTGGTTGTTTTAACTTTATGGTTTCTCAGTGGATAACCTAGATAATCAGGCATATGAAGTGTCTCAAGGAACAAAGAGGGAGAGGTGCTGCAGTTACATTCTGGACCTATTGATTAAGGTAACTTAAAGTTTCCGTTCTATGTTACAGGGTCCTTGCTTGGGATGTGGGTCAAGCTTTTTGTGGATGCAGGTGGAATAGAATTCTCAAATTGTGATTGGTAGATGTGTAGTGGGGCATGTGTTGAAAGCGGCTCAATCTTTTATTTATTTATTTGATAATTACAAGCTCAATCTTTTATTATCTAGCAGGAATTTCTTGTTCAACAAGATCTAGCAATTAGCTAACAAGTTAGCTGACTCCTGGCCAGGGGAAGCATCCAGAAAAGTTAGCTATTCAGGGGCATGGCCATTCCAACAAAGTAAAGTTGTTATAGAAGAGAAGCATGAATGCAATGAAAATTTTCACAAGTAATTTTGGTATTCAGACCATGGTTCGAATTAGGGCTGTTCACACAATTGTATAAACCGACCAACCTGATTAAACCGGACCAACTCGACCTGAGATGGTCAGTTTTTGAAAGCAGTTGGTCGACCTCGGTTAGAAAAATGTCAAAATCCGACTATTTGGTTCGGTTGCGGGTAATGCATTTAAAACATGAATTAAAACCAACTCAACCAACGTACATACATACAATGGCATAAAGACTTTCCTTGATTATTTGACTTGTGCCAGCCACTCAACTGACGTCGTTAAGACTCTACTAAGTTATAATCATTACCCTACAAAAAGTGAAAAAGAAAAAAAATATTTATAAAAGTTAAAAGGCTGCAAAGTTTGAAATCTTACACTATTTAAGCTATTGAATTGTGTTTAGGAAGGTTCTCTTGACATTACAGCCAGCCACGTGTATGTCTATAAATGGAGGCTATAATTTGATTTTGGTTTAAATGTTCAAGTCTATAGGTAGGTTTATAAACGATACAATTTGATTAGGGTTTAAGTTTAAAGACAGGTCTATAAATAGACCTATAGACAGCCTAGACTACAGTTATGATTGCATTAAAATTTGCAAAAGTTAATTTCAATTTGGTTTAAATCAAACCAATTAAACCGAAGTCGACTTAAATAACATATGTAGCTCGGTTTTTGAATATGGCCAGTCAGTTTCGGTTCGGTCGGCAAAATTAAATAAAACCAAACCGAACTGACCCGTGAACAGCCCTAGTTCGAATAGATGCCCAACATTGTAATTGTTATGTAGAAATGGATGACAAACATCATCATAAGTACAACAAATACTAGAGCCATTTATAATTGTAAAGGATAGACAATATAACACCTTATCAGCTGCTGCTTGCAAGGTAACATGGTCTCCCCATTCACCAGATCTGCATGACACAGCCAGGAAGAAAAATCATTTCTACCTTCATATTGAAGAACTATAAAATCATAAATGGTTCAAAGAAGTAATCTGGATGATATGCGATAGATTATTTCATTTTAGTTTGGTACAATGTTGCATGGATACCCCACCTTTGGAGGAGAGTCATAAATCAAAACATGTTCTGATGTTCATGAATCGACTTGTGTCCAATTTCCAAAATACACGTCAAACTCAACTATGATGCAACTCATGTAGATTTACAAAAATGCCCACCACATCAACTCTCCAAATTTAAGAATCTTCGCTTTAATGCCTCTAAACAATAGGCTAACTGTTTAAACTGTCCAATAGACAATTTAAAATTTTAAACATAACTTATGATCCATTGTTTGTTGGATCTTTTCCAATTAACATCAAAATTACAAAAACAATGAAAAACAACATGGGTTTGGTATAGTATTTCAGTATATATATATTAGCCAAGTCAGACTCCCAGACACATGTCAGATTCTGACTCTTATCTGTATCCATGCAACATGGGTTTGGTATAGTATTTCAACTTCACTTCATCACCACCTGAAATGGATTATTCAGGTTGTAAAGAGATCATTTTCAAGAAACCTCTAATACCTCATTCCAATGTTTTGATAACAACCTGGAACAGATCCATTTTAGATGATAAACTTGTGCTCTAATATGTAAATAAAAATAATAATGAAATCACTCCATGCAAGATTACATTCAAACAAGATTTTAGTGAATGACAAAAAAAAATATATTGAATTAATAACACCTCAAGCAAGTAGCCTACTTGGCCATTTTCTTGTAATAGCTTTTGTACTTCATGGGGACATAGCCTTCATACAAAGAACTGTAGTCTTTAAGCTGCAGCAAGAAAAAAGAAAGAGAATGTAGGAAACTAACATATTTCTCATGTCTTTAGGAACCACTAAATAATAAAAGAAAAGTTCTTATTAAATGTAATGTTGAGGTCAGAGTGAGAGTGGGAGAGAGAGAGAGAGATTCAAATGCAACAATTACATAAAATGGAAGTAGGAAGCCACTCCTAATGAATCCTCCCCAAACCACAGACCATGTCAAATTCTCCTTCTCTTTTAGGGTCGGTTTGGTTCCTTGGAAGAGGTGCCTGAAATCGGAATCAGAAAGGCTCATTCTGATTCCAGCCATTTGTTTGGTTGGAATGGGATTCTAGAGCTTCTCAAAAAGTAGAGGGCTCCTAGCAAAAAAATGAAAACCTAATACACCAAACCCTAGTATTAATAAAGAATCAGTAAAATAACAAAACATTAATTAAGTAATCATATATCAATAATTAAATAATACTAAAACAATAGTACTATAATAAAATATTAATATAATATAACTAAGTAATAATAAAATAACAATAAGAATACAATAATAATAAACTATTATATAATAATATATTAGTAATTAAATAATAATATTAAAGTATTGTTAAAATTAAAAAAAACAAAAATGATAAAATATTAGTAAAGTAATAACAAAAAATAATATATTAACAAAATATTCATAAATTAGTAATAAAATAACAAAATAATAATATATTAATAATAAAGTATAATAAAAATAAACTAATACAAAACTGAAAATTTTGATTGGTTTTGATTCCAATTTCCAAATGAACCAAATAGCAATAATTGGAATCCAACTCTGATTTCCATCTGAAGCAAACAGGCATTGGGAATAGGCGATTCTGATTCTGATACCAGGGGATTTCAATTCCAATCCTGACCGCAAACCAAACAGACCCTCAGTACATAACTATAAAGTAATTATATAAAGGGGAAAACATCACATATAGGACTACTATGTGCGAAAGAGACTTTTTCTTGTATCTATTGAAATTTATTCATTACAAAATAAAAAATAGGAACAAAAATCTGAATACAGGTAACATTTTCAGATTTTTACATCAAATTTGGAGCTAGCCTAATGCTACTCCCCAATGATCAATGACTACCAAAAGTCCAAAACACCACTAGATCAGCTACTTTGATGAATAAGATCCCCAATAAGGGAGTATAAGTGAGTACTAAACTCCTAAGAGTTTGAATTTTCTAATCAATAAGCTACAGGAACCTGGATGAGGGTATTTGATCATCTCAATGGAACAACTCAAGTCAACAAAAGCTTTAATCTCAAATATTTGGGATCAGCTACATGAATCCTGTTCTGCCACTGTGCTCTATCAATAGCCATGTTTTCTGTCAAGTAGGGATTCTTTACTTCATAGGTCATCGAAATTACGATGTTTTCTTTGGGCTGAAGCTTGCAAGTGACAACTTTGCAATTTTGGTGAACAGTAACCTGAGCACTACTACCTCTATAAATATATCTTGTAACCCATGTTTTAAGGAGAGAATAAACTGCAATGAAGTTCACTGTCTTGCCTTAATAAACAATTCTCTAAAGTTTGAAAACTAAACAACACGATCAGAACTGCACTGTCTTGCCTTAATAAGCAAATTCCCAAACATTTAGCCAAGTTTCTACAAATACTTGGCTATGGTTCTTGAAGCCCATATTACTTAATCCAAAGGTAATGTCTTAACCACAGTCTGGACTACAACTCAACAGTAACAAAAAATAGGTGTATAAACATGTCCTATAAATTTATTCATAAAATGGTGCTTGGCTACGCAATGGAAGAAAGGTAAACACAACAATATGGTAACACTGGAACCTGAAAAACACTCATAAAATACCTGCTTTACAACTTCTTTGCGGACATATTTATGATGCTCAGGTGACTTGTACATCTGGTCTGAAAGTGCACGAAACTGCAAAATATGAGAATAAAAACAACACAAAAAGTTCAAGAAATCTACCTTGCTGTCATGAAACATCTCTTCATTGAAGGACACAGACCTGACAATTGCCATCTCCAGTGACCTTTACTTCACATAAGCCATAAACCTTTAGCCTACATACAGCATTTGATGATAAAATAATCACTTGGAACATTACCTATCACACAAAATCTACATAAGGAAACATAAGACAAGCATCTGAAGCAAACTTGCAAATAATGAAGACTGGCACAAACATAACGAATTGCATAACATGCAGTGTATCATGTAAAATGCCTGTATGTACAGCTATACACATTATAGACAAAAGAATATTGCTTGTCATGCAAAAGTTCATTTCAATCATGTAAATACTTGCATATACTTTTGAATCATGCATCTCTTTTTTTACAAAGGTAAGAACTTAAGTACATATTTAAACAATAGCGCTGAAAACATGGAAATTAAAAAAAAAAAAAAACACTAAATTACCACATTCATATACTTGAAATTAAGCTAAACTCATGGAGAGACTTCAGAATCAAGTTTTAAACAAAATTTACAATAACAACACTGTTAAAAAGTAAGCAAACACATTCATTTAATAAAAGGAAGAAACTCAGCAGGATACTGAACCCTACATCTATGCCATTGATTTCAAGGTAACACTGTTCTAAATCTTCTTTTTAATCAGTAACAATGAGCCTTTTTCACAATGAGAGGGAAAAATATTAGGAAGTGTTTAGGATATGGGCCCAAATCTTTCCATATGTCTTATGCTCAAATGTTTTTTTCTTTTGAAGAGTAATATAATAAATTTTATTAAAAAGAAAAAGGTTACAAAGTAGGAGGTGACAAGAAGGCACCTCGATAAAACAAAGTGTCTTATGCTCAAATCATCAATAAGCATCATCACTTCGGTCTAACTTAGTAGACTATACCAAAAAAGGGAATTATACACATTTTAACCACTGAACCTGAAAATTACTTTTGGAAAACATTGAAGCTTATCCTTGACTCACTGTCCAAAAAATTGTCATCATCATCAGCAGCAGCAGAAGCACTTGTCTTAACCCACTTAATTGGGTTCAGTGGGATAAATGTAATTTACCACCCAAACAAACAAAACAAAATACATGCTGCCATTGTTTGTTCAAGCTGAATATATTTATTGTCTTTATCTCTTAAGTAGGACCCAACATACTAAATTGGGGGGGTACCAATCATTCAAGAAGAAGACATGGCAAATTATAGCTGGACAATACTATAGTTCTGTCTATGTTTAAATGCCATTTCCTTCAATAGTTTTCTGTTTTTTCTTTTTTTTGGTGATATGTGTAGAGGAAGAACAGAAGACTAAGCAAATAAATCATATGTTTCCTATTCCATATAAGCTATGAACAAGTTCAATTGTTAAACAAATCAAATACCTCTGTAGCAGCCGTTGGTAATCCAAACCAGCATCACTTAAATTTGGAAAGTAAGAGTTTATCCGTGGAACATGCTGAAATTTCAAAATCAGATACCAGAAAAGATTCAAATCAGTTTTTCTTCATTTAAAGCATTTATTTAAAAAATAAAAGGAACTTCAGAAACTTCAGGGATTGCAACAATTTATCACTCAATTACCAACCTGTTAATAGCAAGCAAATGATCATACAAGTGCATGTCAAAAGGAAATGCAGGAACTACAATACGTAAGCATGGGATTCATAAATGATCCCTTAAGAAGAAAAAGGAAAATTTTGAAATAAACTATTAGTTGGTTAAGTTTCTCCTTTTTTACCATTAATTTTGGACAGCAATGGTACTATTGTCATTTTACTTATCCCCACTAGATTGGTTTTTAACTAGAAGAGATTTTAACAACTTGACCTATAATTAATTTTAGATTAATGGCCTATGTTAATTCTAGGAATACTCAACCACCAAAGACAGCAGGTTACTTTACTGTTAGGTTGTCAAACAATAACTCGGATATGGACAAACCAAAAGGGCAATACCAATAAGCTTCAAATTTTCAAGATGCATTTCAATTATATGTACGGATGACAACTTAACTGACAATTTTCTCAATAGAACTAGCTTATTAGCCAATCTATACATGATTTAACAGTGCCAAAATCGTTTCATACAAAGTATACTTTCATTTTTTACAGTAAAATAAGTTCCAAATGTCTAAACTCTTAAAACAGCACACAGTAATCAGAAGATTCTAAGATCAAAGATACACAGATTTAGAATTACAGCACAAACAATAAAAAGCTCACAGGCTTAGGTGCCAGGTTAGAAAGACTCCCCACAGCACCATCTAATTTGGCATATTCTTCTGATAGTACAACAGCAATCATCTTCAATATCCTGACTACTGTTTATAGATGTAGAATGAGAACATTCACTTAAACTCTGAGTTCCTCGGTTCATCGTCCAACCCAGCAACTGCAGTCCGCTGCTTCACAAGACAAGAGCAACAACAATTACCCCACCCTGGGGAGCTGGAAAGTAGAAAAGATCTTAGAGTGTCAATAATATCATCAAATGTGTATTAAATATCCATATAATCTCATCTTGAAAAGCAGATTTCAATTTTCAGTACATGATAAAAGATGGCTAAGAATCATGTTGACAGACACGCCTACTGAGATTGCGTATCAAACCCAATCACTTCCTACAAATTACTAGCCAACATTCAGCAAGCATACAGACAGTGAGCAATGACTGTGAATAATTGCGAAAATAGGGAATCATCGCAAACTGAAACTAACTTGATTTAAAAAATGATGATCATCTAAGAAAAAAATTATTATAACAGAATAAATAAGATTATGAGTTATATAAAACTTGATAATAGAAAAAGAAAAAATTGATCAGGGTACTAAAAGAACGATGAGGGGTTACGAATGTTTGCACAATAAACCAACCAAAAGCCCGGCTTTTTAAACTTATTTACCGAGTCAGGCACTTGAAGAATCCAGGATTCAGAGATTTCCAATCCACTGAACCAATAAATCATTGGCAGAAATGGAGGAGAGGAAGCAGCACTAGTCGGGAGAGAAAGCACAAGTAAAACCAAACTTGCAGGCTTCAGATTCCATCAAAACATAAAAGAAAAGAAGTAAACAAAGAATAGAAGGTAAAACGAACCATAGAGAGACGGGTAAATGCTCGCTCTTTTAGCAATAGAATTTGTATGAAAAATTAAATCCCAGTATAACCCAGAAAAGAGAGCATTGAAAGAAAGAAATGAGTCTCAGGAAGATAACTTTCTCACCCGCAATCAAGTATCGTCAAATGCTCGGAAGTAGGGACGAGAACAGAAGAAGGCGGATGACCAACCAAAGCCAAGAAAACTTCAAACCTTTTAAATAGATGCGATTAAAATAAATAAATAAACAACATAATCAATAGGGAGAAGATCGCGAGTGGATCGATCTCTTAATTAAGGACGCGGTTATAAATCATTGCTGGAAGATGGTTTTCACTTCTCAGCTCAGCTTTGCGGCTAGCCAACGCACTCCAAGAATCCCGTGGGCTGGTGGGGGTGGCAATTGGGAGATCGGCTGTCAGGTTAAACCTGTGCTCATACCGTCCCAAGAACCTCTTGCAACCTTTCATCGGGAATATCTCCCCATAAAATAAAGCACATGAGTGGTAAGATATTTCCAATGCAATACTGTAAAAGTGTAAAGGCTGCCCTGACGGAAGCCGAACTCGGCAATTGGGCGGATTCGGGTGGATTGTGTTTTGGATTTTTTTTTTTCATCCAATTCGTCTGATCTACCAATTCGTTAATAAAACTGATTTTCATTTATATAAAATTAAATGAATTGTGTTAATTCCGGCTGAACTCAATGCAATCCGCCATTCCAATAGTCTTTTATTCATTAAATTTTTTAGAATGCATTTATTTATTAAATGAGACATATAAAAGTAGTAGAGAAATAAAACATAAATTACAGTAAAATACAAAGATTATAAAAAAAGTATTAAAAAATAAAGGGTAAAATACAAAAATCTCTCCTAAAATTTTTGACAAAAACCTCCCTTCTGTTAATAATTCAAACGGAAAACGGATAAAATTATGAAATTATCCCTGATTAATTGTCAAGGAGTCTAAAATATTTCAAAATATTAGAATTTCCCCTGCTTCCCCTTCCTCTCGCAATAGAACGGAATGACGTGATTTCTTCTTCTTCTCTGTCTCCACTGTCCCCACTCTCTTTCTTCGAATCAATTGAGTCGGAGCAACCGAGGGCACTTTTCATCTTCTTCGCGGTGGCAAGAGAGAGAGAAAAGCCTTCTCTATAAAGAAACTGGAGAACTATATTTGCATCACAAAAAAGATATTCTGATGAAGGTTGTTGCAGTTCTTAGAAAAGGCCCTATTTATCATGAATCAAGCATTTATTTATTTTTTTTCTTTTGGTTACACAATTGAAATTTTAATAATAAATCTAGGAAAACTTTCCCTCATGAATTGACTTCTGGTACCTTTCTAGTATAAATTTCCTTGTTTTTGATCCCCTAGGAATCGCTGGGCAATGCTATTACGCCAACGGTACATTCGAGGAATTTCTATGAAGTTCAATCAATTATGTCAGGCAATCTGTCCAACTCCAATTTACGGAGAGATGAACAACGGTTGATTTGCACAAGTTGTGTGCAGTGTAGGTTGTTGCCAGATAGGGTGGCATTCAACCTGGTTCACAACAAGCGGAACCTTTGCATATTTTATCAGGTCCTCTAGCTTCTTTGTAGAGAAGTTGCTCACCCTGATTGCCCTTGCTTGCCCTGAAGAAAACAAGCCCTCCATTTGCAGTCCACGTCTCTAAAAGGCACAGAGATCATGGCTTGGTCCGAAATGGTCAATGTATCCATAACGCGAATCCATTAGTAGTAAAACCCCCCACAAGATGAGAGGACCAAAACACTAAAATTCTTAAATGAACGTGAATAAGATGAAGTGCCTTTTGGTTGCTCCAACTCAATCGACTCGATGGAAGAGAGTGGGACAGTGGGGATGGAGGGGAGAGAGAAAGAAAGAGGGGGGGAAGATGAAAGAAGAAGAAGAAGAAATCAACGAGAAAAACTAGTGAGAGGAGATGGGAGGAAGGATTTCACGTCGTTCCCTTCTATTGGGAGAGGAAGGGGAAGGAGGTGCAATTCCAACATTTTGAAATATTTTATTGATTCTTTGACTATTAATCAGGGGCAGTTTTATAATTTTACCAATTTCCATTTGAATCACCGATAGAAGGGAGGTTTTTGTTGAGATCTTTAAAAGTTCGGGGGAGGTTTTTGCTAAAGTAAAATTACAGGTGAGGTTCTTATGATTGTCAGAAACTTCAGGGGAGGTTTTTGTATTTTACCCAAAAATAAAAAGAAAAGAAACCTAAATTATAAGGAAATATAAAACTAAAGAAAAATAATAATATTTGCAAATAAACATGACAAAAATTATATTTGCAATGCAATAGTGGATTTATTGTTTTATGCCTTGAGGGGTCTCAATTGCAAGGTTTTGTGCGTTTTGACTGAACTCACCATTATGATGCCAAACATATCCCACCCCCATTACATCGATACTCAATTAAGTCTGTATATACACAAATATTTAAGTGCTGCAATATCGGCATGAATTAACATTGATGAGGGGTGATTTGGTCCTCCAATGATATCACGACACGTGGCACTACAGAATTGTCCATTTGCATTTCGGCACCATATAAGTGGACCTTGGAAACCTAGCACCTGTCTCAACCTCCCCGGCCCCACCTCGGTAGGATAACCTATGAACAACTTGAGAGATGTCAGGTTGGCATAAAGAGGAAACCTGCCTCTGCCAACTTAGCCTAGATCTAGTTAGCGACCTACCCGATGTGACGGGTGACTTCCTTCTTGAGCAGGTTACTATCTTCGATTTCCCTGGGATCACGATGACATGTCAACAAAGCTAATCTCAGTCCCGTCCGCTTTGAACGAGACCAAATAAGCATTACCAGCTTACGTGGAAATCCATCCCCGGGCATGAAACCACCTATAAATCATACTGGCTGGAGATCTCGAACACATTTTGTAGAGCTCACGGCAGTTAGCCTATATAAAGGCATCCCCTTCCTCAACAAAGGTATGCACGATTTAGCTCTCAAAGTCTACTAGCTTTCTCGCTTTTTAAGTTATTCACTAGTTTGCTAACTTAAGCATCAGAGTGCCCACCTCGAGTATAGCAATCCAAACCCTCTGACACTGTTCTTTGTAGCTCAATCAGGCGACCTCATCAGCCCGACATCCAAGCTATCTGCTAGTAGGGAGCTACCACATTACACAACATCAATTGGTGTCATTTGTGGGAACCACTACACAAAGGCCAGTTCTCACCACATCCCTACCAACAATCAATGGCATTTTCCATAAACAACTCCACCAATAACGTACATGTTGATGGTGTAGTCACAAGGGGGTAGGACCAACTCGCAATGCACACTGAGGTCCTCAATTGCACTCAGCCTTACCACACCACTTACAACTCCTCAACTACGTGGACCTCAGTAGCATGAACTTCAAGTGTTGCTCCGTGAGTTCGGCTTCCTTTTCCTCCAACTCTCAACTCTTGAGCTCTAGCTCCTCAGTCAATTTCTCGATCCTCGTCAGGTCTCCATTGTGGCTCCGCTCTTGTACTAGCTTAGCCAGTTGGCCTTCAGATCGCTAACAAGTTGGCAAGGTCGTTCGAGGTGAGACCTACACTCTGTAGTCTCCTCTAAAGCTTGGGCCCTCACTAGACCTCCCTTAACTTGCCCCAACAGGGAGTATGCCAGGATGTTCGCCTACAAAAAAAATAGAAGGAAAGAGAAATGAGTAGATATATATGTGTGGAACAGAAATCATGACGGGTACAATGGGGAAGGTCAGGAACATACCACCATAAGGCAACGCATGAGCTTCCCATTGAGCTCACTAGGGCATGATTCGTGGATCTTCGTGACCTCTTCTAGAAAGACGGCCTCCTTGCTCTTCACTAGAGCAGTCAGGAAGTCCATGATGGTGCGCTTCTCCTCAATAATGGCCTCGACATCCAAATTAGTAGTTGCCTCGGATTCTAGTGAGGTCCCCTCTGGTTGGTCTTCCTCAACTTATATCTACCACCAGCACAACTTCGACTACACTCTGCCTGGAATGCTTGGGAGCAACGACTTGAGGAGCCTCTTGGGAAGCCACCTTCCCCTTCTTCCTCTTCATGGCCCGGAATAACTCGAAAGTTAGCATGCATGACATGTTTCCTGCATGAGAAGTCAAAAAATGAGTCAAATCACAAAAGGGAAAGGAAAATGCCCAAGCCTGTAAAGACAACCTACCCGAAGGACTCAGCCCGGCCTGAATCAGCTTCTCATTGGATAAGAATTCACTTAGCTTCGACCTCTTGTTCACTAAGCCCTGCATCCTTATCTGCATCCGTTCACTCAATGTATCCTCCTCGATATCCCTAGTTCCCTCTATCTAGGTCATTGGGAACTGCCATCTACCACTTCGGTCAAGGAAGAAATACTTCCTCTTCTAGTCCGCTACCTTGGAGGGGAAGCCATTCAGCAGCTTGCACTCGGAGCAATTGGATAGGTAGTAGCTATACATCTCAGAGGGATTTCGCTTCAATTGGCATATGCCGATGAAGGTCTCGACATCTAAAGGGAAGTCGATGTGGTGATAGAATGAGATGGTGTCAACCAATGTCATAATAGAATTCGGGTGAAGCTTACCTAAATTGACGTTATAGTAGTTCAACACCTCAGGAATAAGCAGATGAAGGGGGAACCAAAGCCCCACCCTTAGGGCCTCCTCGAAGACAGTGATCTCATCCTCATTGTGCTCCCAAGGGTACTGCCCATGGGGAAGGGAATAACCAAACTGGTCTGGAGCACTATATTGAGCTACGAGTTTGTAAACGTCCTCGATAGTTACCTAAATGGAACCGAACTCGGACTTACTCTTAGGTGGTTGATAGGAGGATGAAGCCCTCTTATTACCGCTCTTGGGTCGAGGACGCCTCCTTGGCCTGGCAGGTCGAACCCATCTCTTCCCCAGACTCGACACTAGACATAATGAAAAAAGGGCAGGACAAAGGGAAGATGACACCTAAAAAATGAACATACCGACCTCGCTGATGACACTGACTACTTTGATAACGCTAAGCTCCTCGACCTTAGAATGCACCATAACTTCAAAGTCAGGGATGATGGAAATGGGACCCTAGAGGTTCTATTTATAGACAAACAAGTTGAACTATGAATGGCCAAGATCGGTTAGATTAAACAGTCCTCGAAGATGTGATAGTTCATATTCAAAGGCGAAATGAGTTTAGCGCATTTTTTATGTCTATGGGACTTAACGACTGCGTGACATCCACACGTGCCCGAAACGCGACCTGCCTCTGCCAACCTAGCCCAGATCCGGTTAGCAACCTACCCAACGTGACGAGCGACTTCTTTATTGAGCATGTTACTGACTCTAATTTCTCCAGGATCATGATGACACATCGATGGAGCTAATCTTGGTCCCACCCGCTTCGGATGAGACCAGATAAACATTATTAGCTTACGTGGAATCCATCTCTGGGCATGAAACCACCTCTGAATCAAACATGCCAGAGATCTCAAATGCGTTTCATGGAGCTCCCGACATTTCATAGTTCACCAATTCACAAAAAAGGTATACGTGATTTAGCTCTTAAAGTCTACTAACTTTCTCGCTTCCTAAGCTATTCACCAGTTCACTAACTTAAGCATCAGAATGCCCACCCTGGGTATAACAACCCAGACATTCTGCCACTGTTCTTTCAGCTCGACCAAGAAACCTCATCAGCCAGAATCCAAGCTATCTACCAATAGGGAGCTATCAAATCGCACAACATCAAACACAATGGCAAAACCCTAACCCAATAGGGTCGAGTTATGAATCCATGTTTTTGCTAAGCCCACCCCACTGGCATGCTTATGGTTGTTTTTCAACCTAAAAAACAAAAACTCCAATCTTATCATTTGGAGTTTATGTCAATGATTTCGATACGCCTTGAAACATTGACCTAGTCAACAATTTAATGATGGGTCATGGGTACGAAGTTCTACTCTTTTATCCGCACGTTAAGATATATATATATATATATATATATATATATATATATGAATATTTTGCTTTTATTTTAGTTATTTAACTTAAGACCGCCTATCTTATCTTATATCTTATCAATATCTATTAAAGGGATAGGGGTGGTCTCCCCTTTCGCCAAATGGCAGCCCTTTAATATATATATATTTTGGGTTGACGATTTGACTGTTCAATTTGAACGAATGGCTCGATCTGACAACAAAAATTACAAGTAAAAAATTATGGAACCGTTTTAGCCACCAATTTTTAGGTCGATGGTTTGACCATCCAGTTTGAACGAACGTTCCATTTTGACAACAAAAATTACAGGGAAAAAATTGAGTGTGTGAGATCCATTATTAAGTAGTATCATATGTGTTATGTCATTTGAGTGTGTGACTCATACGACCCGAAAACGGAATCATTCTGGCCACCGGTTTTTGGGTCGACGATTCAACCGTCTAGTTCAAACGGACGGACGGTCCGTTCTGACAACAAAAATTTTAAAAATAAAAAACGGCCAAAAACCATTGAATGGGTCGACGGTTCGACCACTCAGGTCAATGGGTCATTGACTGATTCAATGGTTTTTGGCTAGGGACTAGGATTGGGGTAAAACTGAACCAGTTTCTTGGATGGCTCCCAATTAAAAAAAATAAAAAAAATGGCGGTTTGACTGTCCGGTTCAACGGATGACCCGTTATGATAACAAAAATTACAGGCAAAAAGTTGAGTGTGTGAGGTCCATTAAGCAGTATCATACGTGTTATGTCATTTGAGCGTATGACTCATATGACCCGAAAGCGGAATTGTTCTGGCCACTGGTTTTCGGGTCGACGGTTCGACTGCTCAGTTCGAACAGATGGCCCGTTCTAACAACAAAAAATAAAAAAATAAAAAAATGGCCAAAAACCATTGAACGGGTCAATAGGTTGACGGTTCGACCGCCTGGGTCAATGGGTCGTTGATCGGTTCAACGGTTTTTGGCTAAGGACCAGGATTGGGATAAAATGAAACTGGTTGCTTGGACAATTCCCGAGCCAAAATGTTCATCTGTCCGGGTCAACGACGGTTCGAAAACCATGTTTTTTTGTGCTTTTGGATTTTCACTATTCAAAGGTTTCTTCTACTATTTCTAGTGCGTGCGATATGGTGCTTTTTTTTTCATTTTCTGCTTTTTTTTTGTGTTTGGTCTTCTTCTTCAAGATCCTCCAAAATAGTCTAGGATTTACCACCATTTTATTTGTTCCCTTTTTCTTTTTCTTTGGGTTTCTTGTGTAATATTTTTTTTTCTTACAAGACGATCTGCTTTGTCTTTTTCTTTGATTGAATGTATGTTTAGCTCCTTTCAAAGCAGAACTTTGAATTCGATTTTCTGATTTTTTTTTCTTTGGGTTTTACAGTTTGGTGGATTTATTGTCAATTTTTTTTCTGTGTTTAAGGTCACTTTGGATTTATCATTCAAGGTTTTGGAATCCCTTGCAATGTCCACCATTCCCATGACTATGACTACAAGTTATTTCATCTAATTATTGACATCTAGAAAAAACGACCCAAAAATGGAACCGTTCTGGCTACTGGTTTCTAGGTCAACGGTTCGACCGCCCGGTTCGAACGGATGGCTCATTCTAACAACAAAAATTAAAAAATTAAAAAATTAAATGGCCAAAAAGCGTTGAATGGACTGACCACCTGGGTCAACAGTTCGTTGATTGGTTCAACGATTTTTGGCTAGGGACCGAGTTTGGGGTAAAACGAAACTGGTTGTTTGGACAGTTCTCGAGCCGAACGATGCTACTGTCCGAGTCAACTGGGAGTTCTCGATGTGAAACAATAAAAAACTTTGAAGTAGAACTCAAAACTATCACTGTATAATCACATTAATTCTTTTATATGAGATGCTTTACTGAAACAATATTTAAAAAACGAATACATGATAATCTCTTTTAAGTCTTATATATGAGTTTCAATACTTTGATACTAATAATTACAAATTTCTTATTAAAAAACCATTGTTTTTTTTTTTTTAATGTAGCATAGCAATGTTGTAATCGCAGGGGCCCTCTTCTAATATTAATTACAAGGAAACAACAACCATTATTTAGTTTGGGATTCTCTACTCATGAATCATAATGAATTCAAGTTTCATTTCCTATTTAATATTTCTTATAGATGATTTCATATTTAATTTTTGAGATTAAATCAAGTTTATTTTGCAATTAATGATCCATTTCATCTAAAAGAATGAAAATCGCATCAATTAACCAGTTGAAATCCTCTACTATGAATATTTTATTTGAATTAGGAAATTAAATCAGAAGGGTTTGATTATTATTCATACGGGTCATGCACTATTTGAAATGATCACTTCTTTAGCGGAGGCAACTATGTGATACTTCTTTCTAAAGAAGAAGCAACGGCATGTCTGAACAAGAAGTTTTCTAAAGGTTGGTCATTATAATTATTAGGGTAACTTGTTTAGTTTAGATGGCTAAATTGCAAGTCCATCAGAGAAATGTGCTCGATCAATTTTTAGAAGGTTTTATCAATGCTTTCAATTTATAGTCGAATTAGTAGGTCAAATTAGTTAACTTTTTCACCCAACTACAATTGCAAGCCCATTTCACCATCAAACTGATTGCCTACAAAAAAAAAATGAAAAAATAATAAAGAAAAAACATTGATTTAGTCAATAGCTTGATGGCTAAATTGATTGAATATATTTAACCTAGTCAACAAGGTCATGGGTTAGATAACCATTCTCATGTTTTATGATTTTTTGTATTCCATTTCCACCATTGATAAAAATTGTTCTTATTTATTGCACTTAATTTTGTTTTAATATGATGAATATATAACATTAGAGATGTGCCCAAATTTTTTTACAAAACTTATATTTTTTATATTTTGTATTGTATGTATTATCTATTTATTTTTTTATGACACCATGGGCCCTATTGGATCAGGCAAAAAAAAAAAAAAAAGCTTTTATTTTCACATGAGTTCACTAGCAAATTTTTGCATGCATTGCATGGGACAATTTAAAGTGATGTTATAATTATGGATTTAGACTTTCAATGTCATTTTAAAATCCATGAAGAAAAATAAGTAATCAAAGTATGGTGTACTAGTGTAATTAAATTTTTGTATTCCATTTTCATAATTAATAAAATAATTCTTATTTATCATACTTTTTTTATTTACTATTATAAATATATAATATTAAATATATGCACAAATTTCTTTACAAAAAAAATTATATCTTCTATATTTTTTGTTTCTATCTATTTTTTAATTATGAGGTTGGCCCATTTTACCCAAACAGATAAACCATGGAGAGGATGTACATGAAGAAAAATCTTGTGTTCAACTTATTTTTAATTTTTAATTCCATTTTTATCATTAAGAAAAAGAATTTCTATTTATCACATTATTTTTATTTAATATGATGAATATATAATATTAGAGATATGAAAATATTATCTACACATTTTTCTGTATTTTTTATTATTATCATGTTTCTATATTTTTTAATTTTTATTCTTAAATTATATGACATCATGGTCTTGTGTTCGGACCAATTATAAATTTTATATTTGGTGGACGTTTTGTGGGATGTCTAAATGTTATTTATACACTAGATGCATGCCTAAATGTTATTTATACATTTAGTATTTTTTTAATATTTAACACTAGATGCATGTCTAAATGTTATTTATACAAAACTTCTGTATTTTTTTAATATTTAATATTTTTTTATGTTTTTATATTTTTAAAATTTTATTTTATTTAATTATGACATTATGGCTTAATCCATGTGAACTGGATAATTAAACTAATCCACCACCTAGACAGAAGAATGGCCTGAGTTTGTTTTGATTTAAAAAACACAGAATTTATATTGTTGAAATTATTAGATATAGATTTAAGTAATAAAATTTTTTTGATGATAAATAAAAATACCTTAAACATAGGATTTAATGATAGAGAATGGAGGTATTTCAATCAAGAAATTTTCCTTAAACATGTAGGCTATGTTAAACGTTGTTTTGAAGGAAAAAGTAGGAAATTCATACAAGGTTTGTAAAGATTTCCCTTTCATTTCCTTTCCCTATTTTTTCCTTCAAACCAAACACAGTATAAGGTCTTTTTTGTTTCTTTAAGAAAAGGGAACTGTTAGGCAAATTTTGTTTAAGCCAAGAGAAATTGACGGAAGCCATGAAAAGAAACTTCATAGGAGAGACATTCAGTGGCAGTTCGGCAACTTAGTGCCCATTTGCAAAGGCTTTTACGCAGTGGCTTTTGGGTGTGCAAGGTAAGGCCCACTTGGGGTGATTACAAGCAATGTTTGATAAAATTAAGAAATCTGAATGGACAAATTTTAGATATGGTACAGCTACTTAGATCAAGGCCCAGCCCGGCCCATCCGATGATCACCTTTAATTTAGACTGCTCTCGGGACAAGACTCTTCCAACAGCTTCTTTAAATCCAATTGAACCAAAGCTGAGCCCTCCCAAGTCCCAAGTCCCAAACGACAAGTCTAGCTTCAGTCAGCGCAAAGCCCGTTCAAATAACCCTTGTAGCCTTGTAGTAGGAATATCTCCATGATTATGTGCTTTATTTCACGGGGAAATATTTTTAATACAAGATTACAAAAGGCTATTGGAACGGTGTGAGCACCAGCTTGCCCTGACCAAAGTCAAACTCCAAACGGAACTTTTATGAGATCACATTGTGGATGAGTTCAACTATGGTATGGAAAAGATATAATATGCCAAAAACAACTGACCAATAAACCAGAATCATAAACATGGTAGAGAACATAATGTTATTTATCAAAATTCATGAGTGGGTTTTGATTGATCAAAACTCTTTCTTTACCGTATCTTTTCTGCATCATAGGCTCAGTTTGGAAGGAATACAAATACAAATACGTAGAGTGCAAAACCTTATATTTTGTATGTATTTATGCTGTACATATTTGCATTTGTACTCCTCCCAAACTCAGCCATAGGTTTTTGGTTTTCCCCATTGTGGTTTGTGGATGCAAACAGATGAAATTTGAAGTTTGAACTCGGCATCCAATGATCAAATCCTTGACTTGACTCCGAATACAAAAATAAACTCTTAGGGCACTATCCCACATTGAGATTGGGATTCATGGGTGTTGGAATAAATTTTGTTGGCAGGTGATTCAAACTCTACCGTTATGACATGTTAAACTTCCTCAAGTCATAACAACCAATTTCAGAGAAGTACGGATAGGCCCAATGCAGATTTTTTATTTTCACTACAGAGCTATAAATATTCAAAAGGTCAAAAACCCACACTCTATATCCCCATACCCGCCCATGAGTTGACATCAATTCTGATCTGACACCTACCCCAAATGTTCTGAGTAAACTATCCCCCCATACCCATACTCATAAGGTCATAAGTCATAACCCTCTTCACCCTTATATGACAATGGGATGATATGGCGCATCCAATCCAGGTCAGCTTTTGAAAATACTGCTAAACAATTGGTGGTCTATGCAACTTGTTTCCTCTTTTCCGGCTTATAACCAGAATGGGTTTTCTATATTCAGTTATTTGTAATGTCAAGGGTGAGGATCATCCCCAACTCAAGACAGCCCAGTCACTATAGCAATTGGGCTAGTCCATACCCCCGAGTTGTATTGGGCTTGAATTTTGAGGCTCGTGCGTTGGCACGATATAGAACAAAAAAGTGGACCATGCTGGTATAGGCTCGTAGCCCATCACGGAACAGGGTATATATATATATATGCATATTAATTTTATTATACTATTTTATTCAAATTATATTGTATTTTTTTTTTAATTTCATGTATAAACAATTGTATACATCAAAATTCATAAGAATAAAATTTTAAGATTTTTTCAATTTCTTGCCTATTTTGTTAATTTATTTAACTACTCATTATTTTTTCAAATTTTTAATAGAAAAGCATGCCTCTCACACCTCGGCCGATGGTTGAGCATGACTAAGCTTGTGTTACAGGCCTAATCTTTGAAGAGTTTTAGGTTAGGTAGGGCACGACCTACCTAGGACCACGTGTTGGCACGGCACGACCTGTTAAAGCATAGACAACCCGCAAAATCGTGTTGTGTTGACACGATACAACCCACTTTATATTTTTTGATAAAGTAGTGAAAAGTGCAAATTAAAGACAATACAAAAAAGGACACGAAAGATAGTAGATAACACGCATACAATCAGATGAGAAAGTAAGAACAAAAAAATAATTATAAATTGTCAAAAATCAATCGAATCACTTTTTAATAGCCTAAATCCAAGTTCTTCTCAAATTGCGGTCAAATCGATATTTTCATCCCAAATTATATTTTCTTTATTATACTTGATTTATATTAATGAATTTAATTATAGTTTTAACTGTTATTTTTTCATTCATTTTCACTCGTGCATCGCACGGGCTTCTCCGCTAGTGTTATAATAAAACTTAGCAACGGCTACACTGACCCTTGATGACACCATTAGAAAGTAAGAAGCACGTAGCGGGTTCCAATAAAACCAACCAAATCAGGATTTCGGTCAAACTATTTCCTTTCTAAAATCGTTTCTCATATGATTTTTGTAAGTCATCATCATCGTCATATTCTCCTTCAAATATAATATTTTTATCTTAGATGGAATCTATTTTGTTTAGATGCATGAATATTAATGCGTTATGACAATCTTACCTGCCAAATATTTTAAAATTTCGAAAAGAACAAATAAAAAAAGAAAGATAAACCAAGTGGAATGGAGTTGATTAAACTGGTATTTTAAATTTCAGAATTGTAGGCTATTTCATACCTTGGATCCACAATGAAATACTTTAAAATTTTGGAAATTTTGAAACTTATTTTATTGATATTTGATAGTATTCTTATAAGACATTTCTTCTTTTTTATTAATTTTTATGCTATATTGCTATATGTGAATACTTTGGGAAAATAAAAAACCAAAATGCTTACTTAATATTTTGCTAGCATTAGACATTTCTATTTTAAAGCGTCAACTTATTTATTTTACCATAGAAACATGGCAAAAGTTAAATCCCTTATGACAAAGGAGCCATGAAAGTCATTTGAAGTATAAACTGTTATTTTGACGATGGGTAAAATTTTCACAATTTCTTTGAATTATGCTTGAGTATTAACTGTAAATGATTAGGTATATGTTTGGTATCGATGCTCATCATTTTGCGTGGGTTGGAAGCACTGTTTTCTGATAAAACGGTGTCTTTTTTTTTTTTTGTTTAGAAACGTTGTTGTCAGGTAAGACGTTTCCTGGAGCAACAACAACACTTTCTGTTTGGTACCAGTGCTCCATATTTATTTTCAACACTAGTACCCATTATAGAAAGTCCATGTCATTGCCACATCATGTCTCTGTTGGTAGCAATGGGCTCTAAATTGAAAAAAAAACATCGAATTCGGCGTTTCTCAAACTACGCCTTTTCGATTTTCAAGGCGTGGTTTGAAGCACCATTTTTTTATGGAAAATGGTTCCAAACATGTTACTGTTTTTTGGAGCGTCGATTTTTCTAATGTGACGCTGATGTCACCATTTTTTAGAGCAACGACATCGATACCAAACACCGGCTATATTAGATTGGCCTCGCTGCTGCAACCCAGCCTCTATCATCATTACCATCATCTAAGCTTAAATCATTTCTTATTAGTTTCATTCAAATATATATATATATATATATATATATATATATATATATATATATATATATATTCTCTAAATACCCATAATTCTTCTAACCCCTTGAATGCACATGGACCAAATCATTTCATCTACCTCCTCTCATTTTACACCTATTGAAGTTATTCCTAGGTTCCTCATTAAGACTTAATTTGTAATAATTTCTTTTTTAGTTTTATCATTCATTTATTAAGCATTTGTATTTTCATCATTTTTTCACATGTTTCAAGACTGTTTAACATTCTGTTTCATACAATGGCCATACAACTGTTTCATAGAATTTTCCTTCTAGCTAAAATAGTATTAACCTATTACATATGATTCCAAATCCACCTTTCCATTTTTCTTATAGGTGATATCATCTTCAATCTCTCCTACGTTTTGAATTATTGAATTAAGGTAAAAGAAGATACCACATAGAGTTATCTCTTGGTCTTCATTAATCCTAAATAGATATAGGCCACACTACTCAAGCATAGTGTGTCTGTTTTTATCTTAAAACATGTTGGGTAATGGCAAATGCTGACTAGGTTAGGCATTGTAGGAAAATTTCTACTTGAATCACATCAAAAACTGCCACTTTGATTTCAGCTGGTTGTGTTGTGAGATGTGATCATTGTACCTCAAATGGTCCAACCAAACACGTACGTTTTGTTAGTGTTTTACTTGAAACTTAAACATGGTGCTGATATATGGACTTGAAACAGAATCCCAACACCTCCATAGTCCATACCAAACATCCTTTTGAATTTTGAAGAAATAATCCACTGACATAGCTCTTAGTTGGCATCTTATGTGGCAGTGTAGAAATATATTTTAGAACCCCCTAAATCTTAATGAAGGTCAATATAGTAGTAGGGTGGTAGTCACATTAAGTATAAATTAAACATTTCATTTAAAATGTTTGATGTGGTTATGCCAAATACCAGCTCAAAACGTTTGTTCAATGCCTAATTATATAATCAACAAGTATAAACCAGAATAGTTTCATGCCAAAACATTGTTTTGTATTAGCATTTTAACATGAAATTAAGGACAATGCCTCTTTAAACTTTTGAGCTTCAAATGGTAATGGTAATGTTACCAAATACAACCTTAATCTTTTGGAGTCGATCGATCAGAAATGGAGAGGCCACCTATGAATTGAAATTGAGGAATAAGAATAAGAAACTTTGAGAAATGGGTATAATGCTTTGGGGATGCATCATGTTGTTTGGTTATTTATTGGTTATACAACATGACACGGAATCAAATCTGCATGTCTTGCTTCCTATTCCTTAAAAGCATATGTAATTCTTTAATAAAAAGCCAAAAATCCTTCTGGTGAGGAGATAAAAAAGATAAAAGGAAAATAAGATGGATAAACTAGAATCAAATCTATAAAAACAAAACAAATGGGGGCTTAGGCTTCAGAGGTCCTAGTGCTTTTAACCTCACGCTGCTTGCCAAATTATCATGGAGGCTTTGTTCTGATATCACAAGCTTATGGGCAAGAGTTCTAAAAGCAAAATATTATCTTGAGCACAATTTTACCCATGCAAAGCTCAGAAACCAACCTTCATGGGGAAGGAGGAGCATTTTGGAAGGAAGGAAAATTTTAAAAAAGAGTATTTGCTGGAAATAGACCTGTTCATGGGCCGGGTAGCTCGACAGGCCAACCCGGCCCCCGGACGGGCTTGAGCATGCATTTTAGCCCACGGGCTTGACCTCGGGCCTAAAATCCCGAACCCGACTATTTTACGAGTCAGGCTCGGGATTTGTTTAAAAAGCCTGGCCCGACCTATATGGCGGCCAAATGTGATTATTCAGGGGTTTTTAAATCCAGTTCTACAAGTCCCTTTTGTCTTTCTAATGTAGTAAATATGGGCTTGGCCTTTTGTAATGAGACTTAGTAGAATAGTGTGAGAGTGCCATTTAAACGTGGAGAATTAAGGGGACCCATTGCTTTAATTTGCTACAATCACGGGACTAAAGGAGGAACAAGGATAGAGGTGTTGTTTGTATGACGGTACCGGCTAAAAACACAACAAAAAATGAAAAAAGAAAAGCCAAAAGTTAGGTAGGTCTGTCTATCTGTACCCTACCCATACGGCCATACCCACAAACAAACAAACAAACCAAGACCCCTCTATATACTAAATAATAGGGTACCTTTACCTCAGCTATGGGCATATGGAATGTGGGTGCGTTTTACTCCTAGGCCCTAGCTAGCTTCCAATAAAGATGGAGTTAAAATAAACATATACCTAGGGATGTCAATAGACCGGTTTTGAGTTGGATTCGGTCTGAATCAAAATCCATTTGGATGGATTGGACGGACGAATATCACATATTGGATTGGACTTGGTCCGTCCATAATGAATTTATATTGGATTAAGCCAATATCTAGTCCATTGATTGAAGATAAGAATATAGATGTCAGTGAATCAGGCTTGAGTTGAAATCAATCTTAAGTTAATAGGAATTTAAACAGATTGAACAGTCTCTGGACCAGGTCCATTTGTAATGGACTCACATTGGACCGGATTAGACCAAATCCAGTCCATTTGACACCCCTACATATACATGTGTATATGAACCAGCTGGTAGTTAGCGTTGAACCAATATTAATGTTGAAGAGGTGGATGAATTATGTTATAGTGTTTAGCTCTATATCTATATTAGACGATAGTCCATTCCCAAGAAGAAGGGAGACAGAATGAGATATATGATAAGCCCAGCTCTGATTAGAATTACTCAATTACATGTATGTATTTGACAAACACTGTTTATTTTTTTAATACATAAATTAGCTATTAATTAATGTACCAAACTAATTCAGTAATGACGATTTTACCAACCAATCATCGATCATTTAAAGCCTGCTTATTTCAACTTTTTGGGGCCACACTACATGAATCCCGTTTCATCGTTTCTGTTCTGTTTAGTTTAGTGTTATGATTTCACATTGTGTACTTGGGATGTCCTGACTCCTCCTATCCATAATTAAAGGCGGTATTTAATTCCCTTCCCAGTTCCCATGATGCGGAATTTACAGCAATGACATCCAAGTTTGATTAGGAATTAGCTAGCTGACCGTACGACCGTACGTCTAGATGGATCATTAATTTAGAAACCCACCTGGAATATTTTTGAGTTTATTGGTTAATTATCAGCTAGTAATTTAGTAAACAGTGAAACAACAAGTAATTAAACATTTCATTCAGGGTCAATGGAGTAGCCTTTCAACTTTCAATTGAATTTCCCTTTAAATTAAATCGGCTGATGGATATCAACTTCAAGCTTCCACCTATATTAATTCTAATTAATAATTATATATATATATATATAATGCCTAAAAAATAATAATCCAATTAAGCTGCAGGCAGCCAAATAGAGTCAATATGAATTATGAATCCTAGCTAGCTATTTAGCTAACCCAGTTTAATTACACTTTGCACGCGTGTCATACAAATCTCGACCGACCCACATATTTGACCGTCAACACTACTCCTACTGTATATAATCCGAATTCTTCCCCTTAATTTGTACTATATTTTTAATATTATATGCATTATAGTATGAATCTTAAAGTCTACCTGCATACAACAACTACTCTTGAGGAACCAAGAGTCGGTCACAGAAGACAAAACCCAGCTACAACAACTACTACTACCACTGCGCTCCTCCTCTATTTCTTCTAATTTCCAATCTCCAGAACGGCAGCGACTACCTCCAGGCCAATTCGTCGGATTATTCATTCCTTCTTCCTTTTCCAGAAATGGGAACTGATGATGGCCGAGCAGCTCTTCCCGACACTGAGAGCGTCGGTACTGAACGCTCCTCCTTCAGTGGCCCTTTAAGCGGCCCTCTAAACAAACGAGGACGAAAGAGCGCGCGCTTCAACCTCCCCGAACCCATCTCCAGCGTCAGTCGTGCCAGCTGCAGCAGCAGCAACAATATCCCCGACGACGATGCCTACGTCGAGATCACCATCGACGTCCGCGGTGACTCCGTCGCCGTTCACAGCGTTAAGCCCGCCGGAGGTGAAGACGACGAAGACCACGAGCTCACCTTGTTGGCCAAGAACCTTGAAAAGAGATCCTCCTTTGGGTCCTCCGTGATGCGGACTGCTTCTTTGAGAATCAAACAGGTCTCGCAGGAGCTGAAGCGCCTTGCTTCCTTGACGACACGTCCATCTGCCACTCGGTTTGATAGGACGAAATCGGCTGCTGCCCATGCCTTGAAGGGACTCAAGTTCATCAGTAGCAAGACGACGGACGGTGCCGCTGGTAATGCTTGGCTTGCCGTTGAGAAACGTTTCGATGAGCTCACGGCTTCTACCAACGGCGTTCTGCCCCGAACCCTCTTCGGGGAATGCATAGGTAACAACGGCACGGCAGCCGGCAGGCAGCAACCTAATTAACAACGTTAATTTCCACCATAAATATATAATTAATTTGTCCGAATTAGTTACCTTGGGTGTTGGGTCGGCTCGGTAATTAAGAAGAACGTGTGAAACGATCGAGTCAACTCTGTTCCCTTTAATTAACTCTTTCTTCTTAAATAATGTTGTAATTATAATGTCGCAGGAATGAATAAGGATTCTAAAGAGTTCGCGGGTGAGCTTTTCGACGCGCTGGCTCGGAAGAAGGGCATCACAGGAGACTCCATTACCAAGCTTCAACTCCAGGAGTTCTGGGACCAGATCTCTGATCAAAGCTTCGACTCCAGGCTTCAAACTTTCTTTGACATGTAAATAATTAGCCACTCTAGCTAGTACTCTACTGACTCAATTATAAATTAATCTCTTCTCTAAGTAATAAATTTTAAATATTAATTTAATGCTCTATTGGGAAGCAGGGTGGACAAAGATGCCGATGGGAGAATAACCGAAGAAGAAGTCAGAGAGGTATTTCAGAATTAATAATTAAAAGGAATTCTTTAATTATATTTCTGGGTCGTCTGGGTACGTATTTAATTAAAAGAAAAGAGATAATTAAATCAAATATTACTAATTAATTCATATGTTTTGATACAGATTATCAGTCTCAGCGCTTCTGCAAACAAGCTATCTACCATACAGAAACAAGCCCAAGAATATGCTGCCTTGATCATGGAAGAGTTGGACCCAGACAACCATGGCTACATTATGGTAAAGATCGATGGATGATTTTTTTTTTTTTTTTTTAACAAAACAAAGTTGAATTGGACTGAATGAACATGAGCTAGCTGGTAGTTGTGCTTAAGTACTTAATAATTTTGAGAAATTAATGTTAATTTGATGGGGGGGGGGGTGCAGATTCACAATTTGGAGTTGCTACTGTTGCAAGCTCCAAATCAATCCATAAGAGGAGGAGAGAGTCGGAATCTGAGTGAGATGCTGAGCCAGAAGCTGAAGCCCAATGAAGAGAGCAACCCAGTGAAGAGATGGGTTGGAAAGATAAGTTGCAGGTTAGTGGATAACTGGCAAAGAGTATGGGTAGTGGGGGTGTGGCTGGGAATGGTATGGGGTCTATTTGCGTACAAGTTTATACAGTATAGGAAGAGAGCAGCGTATGAGGTGATGGGGTATTGTGTGTGCATGGCCAAGGGTGCGGCCGAGACACTCAAGTTGAACATGGCACTGATATTGCTGCCAGTGTGCCGGAACACCATTACCTGGGTGAGGAATAAGACCAAATTGGGAGTGGTGGTCCCGTTGGATGATAATCTCAATTTCCACAAGGTAATCGCGGTGGGGATCGCAGTGGGGACGGGAATTCATGTGGGAGCTCACTTGACGTGCGATTTCCCACGGCTAATGTCGGCAAGTAAAGAGAAATATGATGAGCTAATGGCGGCATACTTTGGGGAAGAGCAGCCATCGAGCTACTGGTGGTTTGTGAAAGGGGTGGAAGGGGTGACTGGGATTATAATGGTGGTGTTGATGGGGATAGCATTTACATTAGCCACGCCGTGGTTCAGGCGAGGCAGGTTCAACCTCCCACACCCCTTGAAAAAGCTCACCGGTTTCAATGCTTTCTGGTACTCCCACCACCTCTTCGTCATTGTCTACGCTCTCCTCATCGTCCATGGCATCAAACTCTATCTCACCAAGGAATGGGACAAGAAAACGGTACCTCCACTTCATCTTGTTTCTTTTAAATAAATTCTTAATATTAATTAATTATGATCGATCGAGTACTGATGATGCATGCATGGGCAGACATGGATGTATTTGGCCATTCCTGTGACTCTCTATACTTGCGAAAGGCTGATCAGGGCATTCAGATCAAGCATCAAACCCGTTAAAATCCTCAAGGTACGTACCTACTTATTTAATTAGGGAACCAGCTGGCTAGCCCATGCATCAAATCTTAATCAATAATGTAATTAATATTAGGGTTACAACTTTAAGTTAATAAGGGCCGGCTTTTCCTTTAGGTTGCTGTTTACCCGGGAAATGTGTTGGCGTTGCACATGTCCAAGCCACAGGGGTTCAAATACAAGAGTGGTCAATACATGTTTGTCAACTGTGCTGCGGTTTCTCCCTTTGAGTGGTAATTTATTAAATTAGCAAGTGTATTTTGTGATTGACTGTACATACTACATATTGTAGTGTAGACTGTACGTACAAGTAAGTACTCGATCAAATTAACATCAATAACATTTATATATATATATATATATATATATAGGCACCCATTTTCCATCACGTCGGCTCCCGGAGATGACTATCTCAGCGTTCACATCCGAACTCTCGGCGACTGGACACGGCAGCTCAAAACCGTTTTCTCTCAGGTGTGTCAGCCACCGACGGGGGATAAAAGTGGTCTACTTCGGGCTGATTACATGCAAAGATTGGGAACCCCAAAGTAAGTTTCTAACTTTTTATAAAGGTAAAAGGCTAATGTAATAGACTTACTTGGAGAAGATGAAAATGATATATGCCAACCTCTCTCTCTCTCGTACGTGCGCAGTGTCCCACATCCAATTATGGTTTCCTCCACTACTACTCTACTGGATGTCTGGACTAGATATATGGGGTTCTTTCTACTTCCACGTACGCAAAGAAAAAAAAAAAAGGGAGAAGAACTTAGAATCCATGCTCCACTGTATTTAATGAAATGTGTCGCCTTTGCATCTGCCTCCTTATCTTAATAATAATTAAGGACCCATGTGCCCCATGTGCCCGTACCCCCACCACCTCAACACTTTTCCTCGTCCTTTTAATATTTTGAGATGGAGAGCAACCCAAGGATAGAAAATATCTTTGCTTTAGTGAGAAAACTGTGATGATATTGGCCAACCCACCTTTGACTTTTTATCTTCTTAACCAATTAGCTAGGCTACGTTTGGATGAATTTTTGCCTTTAAGCTTTGAGATTTGATGTGGGAAAACAAAATTCTGAGTATTTTGGTAATAGTTGTTTTTAGAAATATAAAAATCTAACGTCAAAACACTTTTAATTCCCAAAATCACAAAGCCAAGCACAAAACTCACTTGGGCCTTGCACTTCTCGGCTTTAAAAGTTAGGGATGCAATTGGGTGGACCTAACCTGAGTCTAGACCGACTCAATTCATAATTTTATATAGACTGGGCTTGAATTTTTGGTCTTCAAACCAGGTTGGGCTCAATTTTTTTGGGCTTTTTTTATCTTCCAGTCTAGCCTTTAGGTAACCCAAATCTGGCCTGAGCCCAGTCTGACTATATACATTTACATATGGACACATAATTTACATGAATATTTCATACATTTGTATCAAAGTTGTGTGGAGATTGCAAACCCGTTCCAAAGGATCTCAGTCAGATTTTTCCCCCCTTCTTGTGTAGCCCCTAAGTTTTTTCCTATAAAAAAAGACTGATTGACCAACCCCGATCCCAACCTGGGCCCGAGCCCAATCTTCATCAATTTCAATTTCAATGTGGGTTGGGCCTGTTTGGACAGTTTGGACCTCGTGTTGAGACCTTAGGCCCAGTTCCTAGAAAGGGCCTGGATTGAGCTTAAAGTTAAAGCCTTCGCAACCTGTCCAATATATATATATATATATATATATATATATATATATATAAATGGATCAATAGTGCGTGCATTCTATTAAATTATTAATTAATATTAATTTAATCCAACAAATAATAATGATAATATAATTTTAATTCTATCATTAATATGTTGATGACAAACAGTTTCCCGAGGGTGTTGATCGATGGTCCTTACGGGGCGCCAGCGCAGGACTACAAGAAATACGAGGTAGTGTTGCTGGTGGGGCTGGGAATTGGGGCCACACCCATGATCAGCATTGTAAAGGATATCGTCAACGATATCAAAGCCATGGAAGAAGAGGAGGCGTCGACAGCTTTAGTTTTAGAGGCAGCAACCCCTCCTCAAAAGAGGAAAGGTAATAGCTTTAAGACGAGCAGGGCCTATTTCTACTGGGTCACCAGGGAACAGGGTTCGTTCGACTGGTTCAAAGGGGTCATGAACGAAGTGGCGGAGATGGACCACGAGGGCGTCATCGAGCTCCACAATTACTGCACCAGCGTCTATGAGGAAGGAGACGCAAGGTCGGCCCTCATTGCCATGCTTCAATCCCTTAACCATGCCAAGAATGGGGTCGACGTTGTGTCTGGTACCCGTGTCAAGTCCCACTTCGCCAAGCCCAACTGGCGTAATGTATACAAGCGCATTGCGCTCAAGCACGGAGATGCCCGAGTTGGTGAGTATTGAATAATGCCCTTTTTAATAAATTTAGTAATTTACACTCGGCATTCACATGCAAATTAATAAAATATTCTGAAATCAAATATTACTAACCTGTTTGATTTGATTAATTTGTTTACAATTTATGCATGTAGGAGTTTTCTACTGTGGAGCACCAGCACTAACCAAGGAGCTACGGCAGCTAGCCTTGGACTTCTCCCACAAAACGTCCACCAAATTCGATTTTCATAAAGAGAATTTTTGACTGAACGGGCGCATGAAGATTTGGAAGCTCACCAACCGAACATCCAATCCCTTTATTAAGTAATGGAGGAAGCTATAGCCTATAGTGCGACCACCCCCTCCCCACTCAAATTATTCAAATGGGGTTTTGTAGGTGAACGTAAAACGCGTTGAGTCTATTTGTAATTTGTCTCTATATTTACATTGTAAATAGGAAGTTTAACCAGTTAGCTGATATAGTGGCCCAAGGCCAAAAACTGCAAGTCAGGAACTCTTCTATTTCCTGGATACCGGATGTAAATAACTATATTTCACTATTGTTATTATAATATAACTCTTCTACTAAATTACTACATTACGGCTGCCTTTGGCATTGCTTATCAACAACTCTTATGTTCAAGGAGATTTTTTGTATCATAGTCAAATTCAATTCACAGGTAAGAAATTGTGAGTCAAGGGATATATTATATATTTTAAAATAGTAGATGGTTAGTCCCGAGTTTTCCAAAATAATTTATAAAAGACTTGTACAGTTTTATTATGAATGTAATTTACATACTTACAAAGGACTAATAGCTACTAATAAAATTAAAATCGGTTTATGTTGTGCTTTTATGGATGGCTTTTTGAAATTCGTTAAGATTGCTTATTATACTATTAAAATTCTAATACGCACGTAGAAGGAAGATGGAGAGATAACAGATGACAAGAACAAGGAATAGTTTCCATCCATCCCTCTGTAGTCTCTAGTTTCTAGTCTGTCCCTGTGGATAGATTTAAAAGGAGCTTCTGCTTCTGTGTTACAAAATTAACTTTTTCTACTCCCCCTGCCAAAAAAAGAAAGAAAAAGAAAAGAGAAGCTAGGTCGTGAATCTCGTGATGCATCATGGATGGTAGAGAATAGATCCTAACACCGATTACTTTTTGTTAACGAGGAATGGTTTCACATGATGTGCAAGTGAATTGGAAACTTATGATAAAGGAATTGTGACTGAACATCTGGCCTCCTATGGCTTTGTCATCACTCATCAGAATTGATGAAGGTATTTTCTGGGACTGCATGTTGTACTTGCAATATTTTGGGGGGAGTCATTAAGGCCAAACTCTTGGCAGTTTATTTTTCTATGGCGTTTGCTAAAAGTAGTGGATTGAAGAATATTTGTAGTTGAAAGAGTCTTTGACTACGGTGCAGCTGGAAATACCATGGTCTTTTTTTTTCAATATTTTGGATAGTATTTTATGGTATTGTACAGATTTTGATCATGTTATGTTTAATCAAGTGGAATGGGATGAGCTACAAACAAAATTGAGTACAACGGGCCATGGGTCCATTCAAGAGTGAACACGCCAGTGTTCTGTACACTGGAACCCACACCTTACGTATACAGAACATTGGTGTGTTCACTCCCGATTGGTCCCATAGCCCGTTACGCATGACTTTGTAGCCCATCTGAATTCTAATCATTTTTTTTTTCTTTTGATAGAAATCGAATTCCAATCAATGTGAAGAGACAGGGAGATAAAGCTCCTCATATAGTTGCTCAGAAAGTTAAATTTGTAGGTGCCACCTAGCTGGTGAAGTCTCTAGTTGATTGTAACAGAGACCAGGAATTGAGTTCGACTTATATATACACACACACATCCATACCAGTCTCAGGAAGCTGGTAAAATTGGTTTTGATGACATTTACATACAAAATAAGCCAGAAAATGAATCAAATATTTCTGCATTTGTTTATAAGATATACAAAAACTTTATCAAAAAATTTGCCACTTGCGCACACTAAGTCAACCAGTGGTTGCTCCATCACTTGCCCAACAAAATAAATAAATAAATAAATAAAGATAAGAGTTTGGAAGTTATGTGGATTTAGTGTCCCTCCTTATTGGCTAAAAGTTGTTTTATCATATATGATTGTGTTCTGAATCTTCCTTAAACACCCCCCCCCCCACACACACACACACAAAATAAATAAAAATATCAAGTAGCAATTTGTACTAGACTACTAGTTAGTGGCAGGGATCAAGGCAAGGGTCCCTCCGTCTATTTGGATTGGAGACGGATTTTCCAAAGCTCTCCAAGGCTATTTATTTGGCAACTTTCCACTTACATCTAATTTCACTTTACCCACTATCAGAATGAGGCCCACAATTGAAGTGGAACTGAAAATAAATCAGTTTTTTAATAAACCAGTTTGAATTCGTTATATCCATGCACTATTATAGTAATAAAAGCTCTGCTAAAACATAAAAAGGAAACCCCAAAACTGGTTTTCTTTTGGGATAATAATGAATACAAAAGTAGCATAGATTTTTCCATGGCATTTCATTCATAGATGTGATCCATTCAAAAAAGCACAAGTCTAGAGCCATATATACAGATCAAACATGCTTCAATTTGATCATGTGAGTTTTAACCCATTTGTACGTACCTTATTGGGCGAATGCCAGAAGGGAATAACGACTTTGGATCCGCATAGTCGTATGGATTTTTCCATGGCATTTCCTTCATAGATGTGATCCATTCAGAAAAGCACAAGTGAAAGACTCTAGAACCATATACAGATCAAACATGCTTCAATTTGACCATTTGAGTGTTAACCCATTGGTGCCATTCTGTAAAAAGTCCTCCAATAACATTGGTCCACCCAAAGAGAAAGGGATCCTTGGGACGTCTCTATTTTTTTCCTCTCCAACTACCATGAACAAGACTAACTTCAATTGCTCTGCCATTTCCACCCTCTTTTCATGTTGCAAGTTGCAACTTAATGGCCCTTAGCAACATTGTGCGATAAGAGTTCTTTTTAACTAAAGAAAATACAATAAAGTTTTGAGGCAGAGAACCAGAGAATAATATGCATAAGGAAACTGACTAGCAAAACCAGTGGGTCCTCATCAGATGGATTGATTTTACCATCATCTTAGCACCCAATCTCGTGGAGAACCCTTGCTTATAACATACCTATTATGTTTTGAAACCACCGTTTTCCCCAACACATGTAGGGTTCACTCAATAGTGTAATGGATCATGGCCAATTATGTCACTAATTCCAAGACCTAAGCAGCCAACCCAAAGCCAAGGTAGGTCAGTAGCTGCTTTCTGATTATAGGTTATAGCCGACTTTACATTATGGAGGAATGCATACACCTAATCTATAAGTCATGCCCATGTAGGCCATCCAAGTACCAAGAGCAGGAACCAAGTAGTTGATGGTGGGCCACATATTGTTATTTGGTGGACATGGATAGTGATTTTCCCTTTCCAATTTGTTAACTCATACACAGGCCATAACAGCATTCAAAACGTGAAGGGTTGAAAAGGTAAAAGCTGGAAAATTCAGTTGGCATAAATGTAACTCATACCCCTATTCACGTGTCTTTGGGCTTTCTCAGCTGCAGTACACAAACAGAAACTCGTCTTTATTTTCTTTTCAGCCTCTGAAAAATTGGCTTCAGTGGTCGGGTTGATGCAGAACCTGGACCTGTTGCATGATTGGGCCCAAAAGGAACAACAGGTTTCTTCAACAGTACATGTCCACTTGTGCTTACATCACTTGTGATAACAGCCCAAGCCGATCTCTTTTTCAACCCTTGTGGACATTCTAGTCTTTCTAAAATCCTTGAGGTTTTATCATCCAATGTTTTATTACCATCTGAGGGTGACAGAACTGATTTCTCCATCTTGGGTTTAGAAAATCTAATGGTGGAACATTGCTTAGGAACTTCTTCAACAACCAGTTGTTCCCATTCTTCTGTAATACAAGCAGTAGACTTGCACTCATCTTCTTTAGTGTCCTCAGATTTGTCATCCCATGTCTCATCCCCATCTGGCAGCAATACAACTGATTTCTCTATCATCAGTTTGGAGAGCCTAGTGGGAGAACATGTCATCAGTTGTTTCCGTTCTCCTGTAACACAATCAGTTTTCACACTCGTAGCTTCTTTGGTACCTTGATAATTATCATCCAATGTACTGATACCATCTGATGGCAACAGAACTGATGTCTCCTTCTCAGGTTTGCAAATCCTAGTATGGGAATATGCCTGGGGAGCTTTGTTAACAATCAGTTGTTCCCATTCTTCTGTAACACAGGAAGTATTCTTACTCTTGTTTTCTTTAGTGTCCACTTGATTAGCATCCAATGTCTTATTACTATCTACTGGCACTAGAACTGATTTCTCCATCCTGGATTTGGAAAGACTAGTGGGGGAACATGTCTGGAGGACTTCATCATCAATTGGTTGTGCCCATTCTTCTGCAATACAAGCAATAGTCTTACATTTATTGTTGGTGGCCCAATGTCTATCATTCAACGTCTTGTTACCATCTGGTGAAGATGGAACTGATTTCTCCATCTTGAGTTTGGAAATCCTAGTGGGAGAACACATCTGGGGGACTCCATTGACAATGAGCTGTATACATTCTTCTGTAATACAAGCAGCCATCTTGGTCTTATTTTTTTTGGTATCCTGAGTCAGTAATGAGGTATGGCGGTCTTCTATTTCTAAAGTTCCTTTCATTGATGATGTGGATACCATTGTTTCTGAATCCTTTGTATTGGGAGAGTTGGACTCAGAGCTTGTTTCCTTCTCTTTTGGTGGTAATGACCTGCAAAACTCATGCTTCAGAATGCCATGTTTCAAAGGAATGACTTATAGAACTGCTGTTTCTACCGTGTTTAGTATTTTTCTCAATTTTATTTGGAGACTAAATGTGGGACCCAGACAGAAAAAGTTGGATCATCATAGTTCTGGGTAACCATAGTTATATAAAAGAAAAATAAAAAAACTACTTTAATTGCCTCCTCAAAGCAAACCACAGACAAACTGTTTCATAGAAAAAGTGATGAAAGTGCTTGAGTAATGACAACAAGAATGTGAGAGGAGATGAGTTATCTCATTAGATGCAGATCCCTAAATAACATGCTGCAACTATTTTTTGTCAACTGAGTTTAGTGCAATGAGGTATATTTAATCATTAATATATTGTGGTCTTGCCTGAAATCAGAAGATGCTCCTGCAAAATATAAACTCAAAGTTAAGGAACTCTCTAAGAAGAGAGGGGAATATTAAATATACAATATTAATTCTAGTTTTAGTTTATCAGTTAAAGACTATCTGACAATGAAAGAACTTACCCAAATTGTAAGCTCTCTTTTATGAGCAAGTCCAACTTTGTATGGAAACCTCTCACATGAAGAAGAGGGTTGTAGTCTCTTAATTTCACCTGAAAGAAAGCCATGAACAAAAACTGCTTAAATTTTTTCCCTAAATATTGCAGAGAAATTAGCCACATAATTACAAAGTTTCTAAAATTAGGGATACCTCATTAGTTTTTCCCTACAATAACCTTAACTGCAATTTGGAGGCACATGGATTGGATGGTATACATCTCCTGACTCCTATCGAATGTTCTATTGTTCTTCAACCAAGAACCACACAGTATACTGGTATATTTGGTTATTTAATCCAATAAGAACCTTGGAATATCTTGTCATGGTATACCACTTCCCTTTTACAATATTAATTCCTTAATAGGTCACTGCACCATGGTGAAATCTGCTTAAAACTTCCTCGTAGGAATATGAGTTTTTTCCTTTTTTTTTTTTGTGTGTGTGTGTGTGTGTTAGCTTTGTAAGCATCAAGCCCAACAAATGCAAAGCAAAAAGTCATTTGAAATCATGGAAACAGCATATTAGAACATAAGTTCCTACCTCTAACAAAGAGGCTTGAATGGATTTCTCCATCTCCTTGGGTACTGCAGAATTTTTTGATCCAGCTGCGTCGGGAACAGGCATGATTTCCTCTGCTCCTGCAAGCCTCTGAAAGTTACACACACACACACGTTAGTAAACAAACATGATAGGAAAATACAGAGGTAGCCAAGTAAAAGAGAAGGAATCAGAATACCATTCTACAGAATAAATAAATGAGGTAAACAAAATTCATGGCACAGGTTACACTTGAGGATGAGGATTTACCCTGAGAAGCATTGGCCCCTTGTCTGAAGGTTGAAGAAGATAAAAGCAGTTTAAAGTTCCCTCTTTCATGGTTTCAATGTTACAGTTTGAAGAGCAAACCAACCCCTGATCCAGAGAACAAAGTGCTTGTCGAAGCCCTTGGAAAACTGCTAGCAAGGCAGAGGACAGAAATACACAAAAGACCATAAAATCCATGCTAAGGACTCAAAAAGAAATTAAAATAAATAAAGAAATAGCTCTCTTCCAAATGAAGAAATTTCAAGAAAAAAAAAAAGACAGCACAAATCCAAGAGTTCAGGTGGTATGAGACATGTTAGAGAAGAGTTGAATCCCTTTATAATTTAACCCCCTACAAAAATAACCACACCAGAAGTAGGAAGAGAAAGTTAGGCCATTTTACACACATTGAGTATTCAGCTCTGACTTGTCACACTCATCAGAAGTGGCTTCCATATCATGGTAAGCTGAAGGAGTGACGATATAGGAAATCCCAATTATAACACCTGTTTTTTTCACCAAAAGAGGGATTAGTAGGATTACCTATGTGAACAAGTTTATTGCTCAAACATGTCACTGAATTGCACAAGTCTTGCACCCTAATTCTGAGACCAAAGTCATGACATCAACATAACCCCCAGCTGGGAAAAAAGGGTTTAAAAGACAATCATGAATATTTATGAAGTATTGCATTCATTTATATTGAATCAGATACAGGTAGGACCAAATTTGATTCATTTATATTCAAATTCAAATCAGATGGTATCCATCAGATTTATATCAGATTCAAATTGAGTTCAGATTGCAAACAGATATTGAATAGAATAAAAGGAATCAAACTAAAAATGACTTTGGTATTGTGTTCCATAAACAAAATGAATTGAAAATTACTTGTATGAAACTTGAACCTATGACAATTAGTAAAAATACAGCACTCAAACCAATTTTACTAATAGATGCAATATAAATCAACTCAGATAGGGGTAGTTCCATATTCGATCCAATTATCAATGGACCAAATTAAAATTCAGACAATCGGATACCATTTTCAGCCAGAGAGAGAGAGAGAGCGCATAAAAGAGTTACCCTTAGAAAGTTTAAAAGGACTACCAGAAAATTTGAGCAAAAGCAACAAACTTCATATCCAGAATTACCTTCACTAAGAGCACTTAAATTGGTTCGCTCAATAACATTGAAGACAATAGGTGAAGAAACTTGGTGGAACTTTGGACAGCTTTCAAAGGAGGGCAGGAACAAGATTGTCTGTTCACCGACCTTAACTGCATTTTCAATTAAGTCGGATGTTCCAAGCTCACGAAGTGTGACTGGACAAGAAGCACCCTCATTTGCACTATTGCCAATGGCACCACCCAAGGGCAAAGCATGACACCTACATGCCTATAAAAAGGAATCACAAATGAGCAATGTTAGACTCTGCTCAGATGTTGATTTATTTGGCCATTGGGCACAGATCAAATGAACTGACTGCCCAAACTCTCTCATGAAAACGATAGATAAATAAACACAAACATTTTGGATAATCTTTACACCTGCTTTACATTACAACAAGGTTAAAAGGTACAACTACCAGAAAAAGTATTTAAGGGAACTTTGATCAAGTCAACATTTTTGAAAACCAGCATATCAAGAACCTCTTTGGGATTGGGTATGAAAATACTGTCACCAATAGAAAATGTTACTGATATGGGAATAAAAATGGCCCTACAACTAACCTAGGAGTATTCTGTTTTTCCTTTCTTTTGTTTTTTTTATGAGTAATTTTCTGTTTTAGGAGTGTTTTGGTCATTTTACTTAGTCAGTGGGGTCTAGTCTAATAGTCATGTTATTTGGATCTTATTTGAGTTGTGTTTGAAGTTTCAGTCATAGGATAAGTAGAATAGGAATCAAGATGTTTTCTTTGAGCTCAATTTTGCAAGTTGCAGTTCTGTGTTTTTTGTAAACAGTGACCCGAGTTCTATTATCTCCCTATAAATATATCTTGCCGTGTGCCATGTTTCAAGGAGAGAAAGGATAGAAAGAGTTTTATGATGTAGTGCAAGTATTCCTTGTGTGCTTCTCTACATGAAGCACTGAAGCTTTGTTCTTTCTTTTTTTTCATTTATTTTCCCTTCTTTCTATATTCTCTCTCTTCTCTTTAGACTCTCTATTGCAGGTTTGATTAAAATCTTCTGGTCAACATTTCTTTCAGCTCTCAACAAGGCTTCATGTCCCTCCTTGTGGCCCTTCAGACAATCTAAGTAAGTTTCTCTTTCTCTTTTTTAGTTCACTTAGTCTTAATTTTTCTCAGTCCTTTTATCCTTAGAAAAATTTTCTCTTTGTGAAAGATCAATTCAGATCCCTCTCAATTTTTTTCCTCCCTTATTATTTTCTATTGTAATTCACACTACTAAGTTCCAACCCAAAACTCTAAACAAGATTCCAATTCTCAGAATTTTTGGATTTTCCCTCATAAATGAGAATTTTTTTCAACTCCACCAGTGTGAGCTTGTCTTACGCCACTAGTGCCAACGCCAGATAAAGAAGGGGGTTGCAGATTGGCAGCTGGCATTAAAACTTTTGACACTCTTATGGTTAAGGATCCTGAATTGTCTTCTCATGCTCATGCTAGGGTATCACTGAAAGCAACGTGACACTCATAATTTAACAACAGATATGGTACTAACAGAACAGAATAGCAAAACACGATTCATGTAACCAACCCCAGATGATGATGAAATGAGATTTTTTTGTCTTTTTGTGACCAAACTACCTAGAATCTCTTCAAACTAAATCACCCATACATAAGTCTTTACCTTTTTGTAACTAGCATACAAATGAATGAAATATTCTTTTATTTGAACCCCAAAGTACACTTATCAAAAAAAAAAATTAAGTACAGTATCTTGTTGTGTGGGGGGGTGATGTGCTCACTGGTTTGTTAATACAATACCTTACTGTTTCAAAAGAAAATCATAGAAAATTTCCATCCCTAGACTTAATTTCTTGGTTCTTGCAAATTTCATCAGTCCAAGTAGAAATCAACAAATTATTAAATTTCACCTAGAAACCTTTATAGGTCAACTTGCAAATCTTAGATAGCTCCAATGAACTATCCTAAAGGTAAAATTCAACTTCTTGAGTCATTCTTTTAAATTTGCAGCCTACCTAGTTCCCATAAGACTACCTGTCCTAGATCCAGTTTCCTAACAAATCTTCTCTAAATTATTTTCTTTCAAAAGTAGGTGTTTTATTCAAACTAGTTTATTAATTTTGAATTTAATTAAGCATGATCATGACATTTTTAAATTGGTAGGCATGTACTTTAAACAATGCTTATAGACTATCCAGATACCTGTGCATCGGTGCTGTATGGAATTCTTAATTTTAGTATAAATTTTCTATCAGACACCTTGTCCAGTCATGTCCCTGTTGTATCTGGGTTACAGAAGTTATAGGACATGCCAGCCTATACAAAAAGACAATGCAACAAGAAAAAATCATTAGCAAAACTGTCTAATGAACATGCCACCTCAGGTAGTAGGAATTTCAAATCATGAAATACTCTTGGAATAGTTAGGGCCATTTGATAAGAGCTGAAGTGGCTGAACGGAATGACTTTTTGCTTTGTCTTTTAGTGAATAAATCATTAAGGAAGTTGTGAGCTCTTTAACAGCTGAAGTTTAAGCCTGCATTTCGCAGGGCTTTTCCCCTCTAAATGGGCTTTTTAAGAAGTGCCTTTCTTATAAGCGCTTCTTGAAAAAGCACTCATTGAGCACTTGGTAAGGTGCTTTTTTGGGTTATTTTTTCTTCTGAAAAAAATGCACTTATTTAAGAAAGGGAAGAATGAGGAAGAAGAGCTGGACAAGGGTTTTCTCTCAACCAGGGGCAACTTGGCATTTTTGAATGTAAACAGGCAAAGACAGAAAGAAAAAAATGAAAATGCACTTCTGGGAAATGCAAGAAGCGAGAAGCCGTCCCTCTACTGCCTTTTCTAATGGGATTTTTCACCAAAAAATTCCCATTTTCTGTGTTTTTTCTACCAAGCGCATTTTTGGGGTTCTTTTGGCTTCTTGAATGTAATAATCCCAAAATGCGCTTATTAGAAGCCCCTCCAAACACAGCCTAAGTTGGTTTGATGGCTATACCCTTAAATAGTTTATTATGGAGTATATTACAGATAGCCACTTTGTACTTAGGGGTGGTAACACTTAGCCCCCCAAACTTTGTTTTGTAACAAAGACCACCTAAACTTCTAGGTTCCAGCACTGGCCCCTGACCCAGTAACAAGGTTTGTCGTAAAAGTAAGATTACTAAATTGCCCATTCAAGATTTTATGGGCTGATAGAAATGAAGATCAAACTGATGAAAATAACCATTCTAAAGTACAAATCATTCTCAAAGCATTGATGAATCAATAATTTTCAAGGCGTTCTCAAGATGAATTCTGTTGAAAGAAAGTTGAGAAAAACATGCAAGATTTCAAAGGGCAAAATGGTCTCATAAAATAGATACAGGTAGTTTGGAGTTCTAAAAATGCTTAAAGAAATATTCCATGAAATTGACCAACAGAATGCTAAACGTGGGGGGTTAAGTTCTGGAATCCAAAAGTTCAGGGGATCTTTGTAGCAAAACAAAGTTTGGGGGGCTATAAGGCACAACAGCTGAATTGCAGAAAACTGATAGTGGAAGGTGATTCAAAGTCGGTCATTGGCTGGCTGCAAAGGGAAGAGATTGGGTTTTGGAAGTTCTTGAATGAGAAAAAGAAATTTAACCAGTTGACCCAGGACATGGAAGTCAAGTTTCAGTGGATTAAGAGAAGTGCAAATTCATCTGCAGACTCACTTTCCAAGCAAGGGATGGGAAGAGAGTCTTTTTTGGGCAATGTTGTAACATGTATATGAATTTTGGGGAGGGCTAAGAGATTTTACCCCTCCCTCCTTCCTTCTTTACTCTCTGCCGTTTTCTATTAATAAAACTTCTGCTATTATCCAAAAAAAATGTTTGGAGGGCTACGTGTCAAGACCCCTCAAGTACAATTCATCAAAAAAAAAAAAAGACCACTTAAGTACAATGTGGTTATCTTTAATTTACCCTTTATATTAATGATTGTAACCACTAAAAGACAAAACAACGAGGCATTCAGTTCAGCCACTTCAGGTGTATCAAATGGTCCCTTAGATTCAGAACAAAGACAGTACAACCTTGAGGCCTTAAGTTATATGTTGTTCTATTGTAAGTAAATATAAATTCAATAGTGTCTGTGGTCCTACATCATGACCCAATTTAACGATAGTCCATACCGATGGGAATTTACCTAGAATCACCTAATTTCAACAACATTTCAGTTGTATAATATAACCCAACCAAAATTTTAGGATAGGTAATCATGCATATACTAAGCTGAGCACTTTAAACTATGATACTTTCAAGCAGATTAGGACATATAGTGGACACAGTGTCAGGACAAAAGGAACAACTCAATATTCCTTATCAACATGAGCACATCATTGACCATCATCAAGATATTATATTCTTTTGCATAGTCCAAAGAGAAAAATAACAACAAAGGGAGAACTTAGATTTGAATTCAATTAATGAGGTTACTTCTACCAATAATATCTTCAAAAGAAGAACATCACATGGTGGATGATTAGATAATATCACAATCTCTATGGACTAAAGAACGTGAATCCTGCACCAGAAGATATTTCAGGATTCACACACAGCAGAAATCATGATTAGTACCTGGCACGAGCTGAACCCATCAATTATTTGGTTGACAGAAGAAAACAAATGGCAAACAAGCCGATTTGTAGGGCCTATGATATTGCTCTTGAAGATAAAAATAGCTTGTAATGGGTCCTCTAGGTCACCTTTGAGCTCTTGTAGCCAACGTTTGACCAGGCCACACAAGACCCAGTTATCTGCACACTCATTCAATTGTTCCTTCTTAATATATTGATACTAGGCAAATAACTAGTCACTATTTATGGTGGCTTCTATGTCCCAGTGCTGGCAATCTACAACAAGTTTACCTTTATGGTTTTGTAACAACTACTATAACTATGCATCAATGTATTTGATTGAGAAAAAAAATCCATGGTAATCCTTGCATGGACTTGCTTTCAGTACCTTCTATGCAAGAGTTAAGCACAAGAAATAATGGATGTATTCAAGAAGCCTACCTTTTCCCAACTTCATACACTATGATGCACAGACATGGACATGGGAAAATGGGGAAAAAAAAGGACATGGATACAAGTATGTGGTATAACCCATTCCCCTCAATGGTCACCAGGTGATTTCCATCTTTGAGCACATACTCAACTCAAGTTAATTAAGCCTTATCCCTATTATATGGGGTCAGCCACACAAATCCTGTTCTGCCATCCCACTCTTTTCACTGCCATATTCATAATTAAATTTGGGGCCCTCAAATCACTTCTTTCTACTTCAAACTGTGTCCCTTTTGGTTGCCCCTAGCTCTTCTTAACTCTTCAACTTGTAAGAGATCACTTCTCTGGTGTTCTTTTAAAGATCATTATCACTTAACTGATGTTGAAGATGGCCTTCTCTGCATGTCACCAAAACATTTAATCTTTCCCTCACATTTTCACCTATTGGACCTAATCATAGGTTCTTATGAATAAGTTCATTTCTGAGCCTCTCCTTTATGGTTTTCCCACTCATTTTTTTGGACAAATAGACACTATATTTACATATTCCATTTACCCCTGTAGCTTGGAAGAATTCCAAAATATCCCACTCAGAGTGAAGCTGTTCCAACATTGTCCCATTTGAAGCTAGGAATAACTCCAAGCAAAGCTAACTAAAACAAAATAAAACATCATTGCCTAGCAAAAGCGTGCATGCATGCACACACATAAACACAATGAAAATACAGAAATCTTATCTAGAAACCTGAGCAATGAAGTAGGCTATGCCACTGATCAAATACCTATACCTATGCACTCAAGAAACCAATTGAAGAGTTAGAAGTTGAAGGGGCTAGAAGAACTAGAGGAAGACAGAAAAGGGCTTGGCTGAAAGTAGTAAGAAGCGAGTTAAGTGTCCATAATTTAACAATGGATATGGCACTGAACAGTATTTAATGGCAAAATAGGATTGAGGATTCATGTAACCAACCCCATATAGTTAGAATAAGGCTTTGATGATGATGATATAGACTGAAGAGTTTAGATTGCCATTTGCCAGGTTCACCATTTGACAAAGTACTACATCTAACATATTCTTTTGTTCATTACCAGGAAGACAGGTCTGAAAAGAGCAGTTCTCCAGATCAGAGATACTGTTGATGAACTCCTTGATATTCTCTGAGATATTATTTTGGATAAGTTCTTGCTCCAGTAAAACAAACTCTACTGAAACGCAATTATCTGCTGCATCCTGTTGTTAAAAGCTCAAATGCCATAGGTTAACTTAGGTTGAGGCAGTAAAAGAGGCAACAGACAAGGGAATATAGTAAGAAATTGGAACATACTGTAGTAATTATCACTTACCATAAGAGTCTTCCTCGTAATAGGGCTTATGATTTCCACCAAGCAAGAACTAATGAAGATCACTTTCCTCACAATATCTTTACTACCCCACGAGTACAGAACTTTGCCATTTAGAAGCTTTTCAAGCATAACATCTGTTAACATAGAAAAGTCTCAAGTAATGGGGTACAAAGATAAAGAATTCAAAAGAAATGATACGGACTTTGAAATTAAATTTCTATAAGATCTAGACATCAAGTTTTAACGTTTGCATCACTAATTCTTGCGTTATTCAAGCTCTTGCTTTCACTGAACAGAACTCAACAGAAACTGGAAATGGTTTAGTGGATAGATCTCATTACATTAAGGACTATATGATAAAAGGTGTAAAGGATTCTGAAAATAAAAGGGTTACATAATGAAGCTTTAGTCGTGTATAAACTACAGTACATACTATGTCTAGCAAAATATGGTTTTCCACATTTGCAACGGGTGCTTGAAATCTCCTCATTTTAAAAGAAGGTTGGTGAATGGTATTTTGAGAGAGAGACACAGAAATTACCACCAGAGGTAGCTCCAGAATCACTCATTTCCGGCAAAAATGCATCAGCAGGTAAGCGATTAACGGCATGATGAAAATCACGGAGACTAAAGTTTCCTCTCGGACAGTAGGCAATCTTCAGCTATCGTTATTCAAAATTGAATATCAAGAAACATCTCCTCCAATTCAATAAAGCCCAAATATCACTAGTTTGCATCTTCACATAACAATTCTAGTTTAATCACCTTAGGAAACCGAGTTTGCTTGTTAACGAATCACAGTGGAAGTTAAAGAAAGAAACGAAACCATAAGAATGAATAAGACGGACAAAGAAGTGGAGTTTCAAGCGGATGCATCGGAGTTCACCTCATCGGAAGACGAAATTCTGTTCTTCTGGAGGTAACACAGTCCGATTTGGTCTATAAGGACTTCCGAATGCTTCTCTCTGCCGGCTCGTGCGGGCGAGATGGCGTAGAGATTTGCGAGCTGCAATAAGCACTGAATCGAGAAAACGAAGAGATTCAACAGATTATAATAAAAGAAAGAATGGCGAAACGGGAGGATTGGAGAAGACCGATAAAGAGTGAAAAGAAAAAGATTACGTGTTTTAGCTCTCTGAGTAATGAAGGACATAAACTTCGAAGATCGAGCATGAAACACAGAAGAACCATTGCTGCTTCTGCTTCTGCTCCAGCTCCACCTCCCCAAGTTTTGAACGAGTACGAATATTCTCGTCCAACCTCGAAAAGACTCTTATTAAACGATCGTAGCTGATTAGCCTGATTACAAAAATAAATAGGGTAAATTACAAAAACACCCCATACTATGGGATCTGTGACAAAGATCGCATGTACTTTGTTTTGCGACAAAAACCCCCTATGCTATACTATGATCGTGAGAGACCCCTTTGGTTAGCATTCGTTGAAACTCGCTGTTGCAATATTTTTTAATTCCCATACTACTGTTATAATAATTATTCAGAGAAAAACATTATTCATCTTCACCGATTTCACGATACACAAACATTAGCGGCGGTAGCTGAACTTCCGAAATCCTCCCTATCTCTCCCTCGATCTCTCTTCTTCCCCGTTCCTTGCAGATGGAGAGAGAAAGAGAGAGTGTGTATAATTTGGACGTTGTTAACCTGTTAACTATTTTATCTCGGCTCCAAGGTAAGATAGACTTTCTCATGGTATTAATAGCTCTTGGCATCCCATAGGATTTTATTCATCCAATTATCATTGCAATCACAGGTAACAATGTGGACAAAAGTGACAATGGTCCATCAACTCCAGATAGAGAATGACTTATTCAAATTCTTAATAAGATTAACGCTTTTCCCTTCTCTGGAAATTCTGCTTCAAGATTGCCTATACCTTGTAGTTTTGACTTGAATGTTTCACAAGAAGCTTCTTCAGACAGCCTGAATAAAACAAATGGAAATCCACCTGTTCCCTCTACCCTGGACTTGCTTGCTATTCTATCGGTTGCTTTGGTAGAAGCTACACCTGATGCGATTGTACTTCTTTCTCAAAGAAATAGCAAAAGTTGTGATGATGATAAAAGTAAGTTGAACTCCCTTGACCGAGTTGGTGGTTTTCATTTATAGAAGAAGCCAATTTCTGGGTGCCCTTCAATTGGAGGAGAGAGAAGTAATAGTACCTCTCAATCTCCAGCAGAGACTCTAGATTGCCAGATTCACATATCTAGACCAAGCTTACCATTTCAACTATTTAGTTCCTCTCTTGCGGGTGGCAACCTACCTAAATTGGGATCTTCTAGGAGATATTTCTCCTAAGACCGCAGTAATCCATTGGAAGAGAGGTCTCCTTCATCCTCTCCCATTGTGTAGAAACTATTCCCACTGCATTCTGAAGTAAAAATTTTGAAACATGAGAGAATGTCCATGAGTGGAGAGGATAATGCAACAATTGAGACCGGCACAACTTGTGGTTGGAAATCACCTTTGGAACTCTCTAAAGGGCCAAATGGTAGGCTCTAGAGTGGTTTAGCTCAAAACCTACAATATCAAGGAGGATACACTTCCTCATCCGGCTCAAATCATTCACCTGCAAGGAATGGAAAATAGAGGAAATCGGGAAGAAGAAAGGGGAAGGGGAAGAAGAGAAAGAGAGAGAGAGGACTTCGGAAGTTTGCCACCGCCACTGCTGTTTGTATATTGTGAGGTCAGGGAAGATGAATAGCAATTTTCTCCAGATAGTTATTATAAGGGTAATATAGGAATTAAAAAAAATATTGCAATGGCAGAAAAGCTAACAAAAGGGTTTGTCTCACGATCATAATACAGGGGGGTCTTTGTCGCAAAACAAAGTATAGGGGAGTCTTTGTCACAGACCCCATAGTACAGGGGGTCTTTGTAATTTACCCAAAAAATAAATAAATAAACGATCATAGCTCAGAGACCCTTTGGCGGGGTTCAGATCTGCTACCCACGAGTTGTTCTCACATCTCTACTCACAGTCATAAGAGATTACAGTTGCACATTAAGAATATCTTCTTTTCAGCAATGCTGTTCCGTTGGTATGGAAGTGGCAACGCACCTTAGAACAGGATCTGCTCCTCACACATGGGTGCCTCACAGGCACATCTATCGTGCATTGGGAATATCTCCCATGAATGATAACTTATAAGTATGGGAGATGTTCCCAATGTATGATAGGATGTGCGTGTGAGATCGGTGTGAGCAGCCCTTTATGAGAGCAGATCCGGTCTCACATGCCTCTAGATCTCCTACGCCTTTCCTACCGTGCATTGAATGATAAGTGATAATATCTCCTGATTTTACTCTACTTCGAATTCGCATTGGCTCCCCACACCTCATTTCCACTGTGCATTGAAAACATCTACCGTTCCCGGCTTCCCGCATTTTCACTTTCATTCGGCCTGTGACGGACAGGTGTCCAAAAGACTTTTTAAATGAGACTTGTTACTTGTTAGACTTTGAACTTTGAACTATATCCCCTTGCATTGTGGATCTCAGAACTCAACCGTTTTGTCTTAGGGTTCTTAACTGTGTATTGGGTTGAAACCTGAAAGCGCCAGGTTGAACCGTTAATCGATCAGTAAAAACTTAAAAGGATTAAGCATCAACCTAATCGGTCTAACCGCACAAACCATCAACTCGGCTTTGGAGTTTGGACAGAACACAGTAGGATAGAGGCATGACTCGACAAGCGACAGAAAAATGACTCCTTTGTCAGAGTGCAATTGCAAGAACACTGATGTAGCCAAACCAAGGTTTTGCTGTGTTGAGCTATGAGCTATCTGTACTTGAGAGCTTGACAATTGTATGGTTCATTTACCGGTACAGGCATACCCAATAGTTCATTGAGCTAACAAACACAGGTTTATCATTTATGTAGTTGAGGTCATTACAACTTGGGCTCAGTTTGGAAGGAGTACAAATATATAAATATGTACAGTGCAAAAACAATCATTACAAGGTGATGATAAGTTCACCCCCGAGTTAACAAAAACAGGTTTATGTAGTTCTACTACTTTCAGGTTGCCGATCATGCCTTTGTAAGGTGAGGCCCACCTGAACTGAAAATACTATAAGTAATGTTTGATGAAAAAAAAAAATCGTTCAGTCACCTACACTTATTGCATGTCTTTCCATTGAAGCTTCGTTTAGCGGCTTATTCAAAGCAGCTCAGCTCAAGCATTAAGCCTTCCCACGCAGGACATTATGAGCTCAGCTGCAAGAGTAGCCAATTAAGCCCTATTTTATCTATATCTTGATTACCGAATGTCAGGATTAACAAATTAAGTTGGCAAAATCCCTGAGCTCCACCCCACTATTATCACGTACCACAAAACCAAAAGGAGCTGAGCCAACCTTAATATAGCCACCATCTACGTTTGCCTCTCTTTACCACCCCATCCTGAGTGGAGGCCAAAAAAAAAAGAAGTGACACCTACTCGATTAGTAGTGGACTGCTCATTGGAGATAAACATAAATGCCAAGTGAAGGTCCTTCATATGCATTTTAACACAAGAGATCACCATACAACGATTGGGGTCAGCATTCTTAAAATCACTTCAGCTTTTCCAAATCACCTAATGCATGCATGTCCAAAATATTGAAATCATCAAGCACAACAGAAATGCTATCAAAGTATCAATAATATTCAATATTTTAAAAACCAATCCAAAATCGGAACCGTTTTGGCCACGATTTTCGGGTTGATAGTTCAACCATCCGGTTTGAATGGACAGCCCGTTCTAACAAAAAAACTAAAAAATTAAAAAATAATTAAAATAAAAAATGGCCAAAACCAATAAACAGGTCAACAGTTTGACCACCCAGGTCAATGGGTTGTTGACCAACTCAACAATTTTTAGCCAGGAACCGGGTTTGGGATAAAACAGAACCAGTTGCCTGGATGGCTCCTGATCCAAACGGTCCAACTGGACAGTGATTCAAAAACATTGGCTATATATTCCTCCACTATAAGCTGAAAGGAATGCGGCAATAGCCCAATAGTGCTACCAAACCAAAAACTTTGTTGTGTGACTGCATAAGAGAATGTGAATGATTGTCTCAGATTCTAACCCACAAATAGGACAGCACTCATCTGAACCCCCTCCTCCAAGGAGATTGTGTTGTTTGGCAGAAAGCTGTTAAGGCAACACCAACAAATAAAAGACTTGATTTTTGGTTCAACCCCCATAGACCTAGTGACCCCCTTGTTGCTTCTTATAACTCATTTACAGGGTTTTCATTTTTTTTATGATTTATTCATTAATTTTGCAATGAGCAGATTTCACAGGAAAAAGAAAAAAAAAAATCTTAGGACCCAACATAATTTGTCAATTGTCAGGCTATCTATAAGATGCCATCTCAATCTTTTTAATGCTTTCAATCACATAAACTGGGAAGAAATTTTTTATGACATTAAATCGACAACATAATTTGGAAACAGCCTCTCTGTATGTGCAAGGTTAAGGCTGCTGCATACATCTGTCCCTTCCTGGACCCGCATTGGTGGGAGCCTTGTGCGCTGAACTGCCCTTTTTATTCCATCTCCAACACCTATTGACTGGGCCAATGAGATCCTCTACCCACCTAACCTCATTTTGATTTGGTCTTGGCCCAATTAGGAGGATCCTCGGCTCCCAAATATGAAGAATTTTAATGAAAAAGTTTTGCACATACGATAGAACTCTTCTGTAACATTATTGGTGAGTTATTACATAGCGAGGCTGGAGGAGAAACAAATAATGATTGAATTTTATCTCCTTGAGAAATGAGATATAGGATAAAATTTATTTATCTTTTTTAGTTATGCAATAAAAATTATTAATTTGGAATAAACTGGACCAGTAACACTGATTATCTTATAAATGTTGAAAGGGGACTATACCTCTGCACATTAGGCAAGTTTTTTTTCATGGGATAACCAAGTCCAATGGCAGAAAAACAGAAACACTTCAGTACAAACCACCAAACATGCTAAGTTAAACATAAAGGCAAAATACAATCAGGGGATTCACTAAGCTACTCCACCCCTCAGCGTGGTTATCCCATGAAGCTGTGGTAAACAAAGAAAATTTTAAATGCACGTATGCGTGCGTGCGCGTGTCTTCATGCTTGTGATCATATCAATCCCTTGACATTGCAATAGCAGACCAATGACTGAACTAGCAAGAAGAGGTTACTTGGTCTACATAGATACGAAAGAGAAAGCCAAAGATATGGGCTGGACTCTGATTTATAGTAAGGAATAATTACTTTTCATTCTGGGTTTCTGCTATGTGGGCCCTCACTTTGCTGCTGAAAAAAAAAGCCCATGGTGAACTGGACACTTTTGGTTGGCAAGGAAGAGTATACAGATTAGCAGGCGAGCAAGAGAAAGCCAAAGACATGGGATGAAGTCTGATGTAGTAAGGAATAATTACTTTTCTCTCTGGCTTCCTGCTATTTGGGCCCTCACTTTGCTGCTGAACAAAAAAGCCCATAATGAACTGGACCTTTTTTGGTTGGCGGGGACAGACCTACAGATTAGCAGGCAAACAAGATATCAAGTTATCAGGAACCTGATCTACTTACAAGTTTCAAGCAACCGTAAAAGAAACAATCCAACTGTTATCTTCCTGGTCCACTTTCAGTACAACATGACACTACTGATGAAGATCCAAGTTCCAAACACTATTGGAAGTCCTTTTCACCCCATACTTCACATACTTTAGAAAATCAGTAGAGTAACAACAGATGCCACTTTACCACTTAAACCAATTTCAGTGTAAGCTCATACAATCACCTATAGAGAGTAAGAATGAATTATACCTGTAGAGAGCAATAAAGATATAAACTGTTTGAAATCATCCTACCACGAAATCATGACGATGATTCATCATTTGTATTGCCAAATGCTGGTAAAAGTACAGTTTGAAAGTGTTAGCTCCAGGAGTAATTAGGAGTTCGTAAATATAATGGCAAGATCATCCCATCAGATGAATTATTCAAATTTCAAATACCAGGCAGACACTTGTTTGCTTTTCCTCACCAGAAATTGTTAGAGGAGAATGCCCCTTTTCTCAAATGATGGAAACAAACCCTATCTCTAACAAAAATGCTGTACTGTACATCCTCGATATAAACTTTATCATAGAGTGGCAATCATGGCACATGCACAGATTTTTCACAACTGTGAGTGTACTTCTTGGAATACAATTGCCGACTTCTCACTATTACCAGAGAGGGCATATTCCCTTTCCTCTTTTTCAATGTCATGGAAAACCTCTTTTATCCCAGGTATGTGGCCCATATCCTTTAACTTCATTGCTATGTCATCTAACAGTTGATAGATATCCTTCGATAGCAATCTGTCCCCCTGAACAAATTCACATACTACCCCACCAACTTCAATAGAACTAAACCCATGAATCTTCTTGACTCCAGAACACCTCAGCATCTTCCTTACCTTTTCAGCATCATCCCACCTATTTTCTGCAGCATAAATATTTGAGAGGAGAATATAATTGCTACTATTTTGAGGTTCCAAGTCCAATAGGTGCTTCGCAGCCCTTTCTCCAAGTTCCACATTACCTGCTACCCTACAGGCACTAACCAAAGCGCCCCAAATAACTGCATTGGGTTCAATTGGCATGGTGTTAACTAGCTCTTCGGCCCTTTCTATGAGACCAGCCCGGCCAAGAAGATCAACCATGCAACCATAGTGTTCGATCCTGGGTGCAATGCCATATTGATTAATCATGCTATCAAAATAAAACTGTCCCTCTTTCACCAAACCCATGTGGCTACAAGCCATTAAAATGCCCACAAAGGTGATTTCATTTGGTTCGAACCCTTCATCCTGCATGTCAGAGAACATTTCCAAGGCATGACATCCAAGACCATGGACTGCAAGCCCTTCGATCATAGTATTCCAACAATAAATGTCTTTTTGGGGCATGAGATCAAATACCTTCATAGAACTCTCAATGTTTCCGCACTTTGAATACATATCTATGAGAGTAGTCCCTATATATACATCAAGATAGATACCGTTCTTTTCTATGTATTCGTGTATGCTCATTCCTATTCTAATAGCACCCAGATGAGCACAAGAAGAAAGTGCACTCACCAACGTGATACAATTAGGCTTACTATCCGACAGTCTCATCTGACTGAACACATTGAGGGCCTCCCTGTATTCCCCTATATGGGCATAACCACTGATCATGGAAGTCCAACATGCCACATTCTTACCTGAAAATTCAACAAACAACTCTCTTGCAGCAGCAATCTCACCCCACCTAATAAACCCTACAATCATCGCATTCCAGCACACAGCATCCCTTTCAAATGGCATTGCTTTGAATAGCCTAAACGCCTCTGTCACATCCCCAGACTCCGATGCATAAGCATCAATCATAGCCGTCCAAGCCACCGCATCTCTACCCCATTGGTACATTTCATCAAACACCAGGCGTGCAGAGACAACGCCACCGCACTGCGCATAAAATCTAAGTAACTGGGTCTGTACACAAAGGTTCGACCCAAACCCAGTTTTGAGCACATGGACATGAACTTGAAGGCCCTCGATCATAGCCGAGAGCTCCCTACAGACATCAAAAAGGGGAGGGAAACTGTAGCAATCAGGTCGAAAGCCTAGACAGCAGAAACGACGGTAGGAAAAAATAGCTTGGAGAGGGTTGTCGCTCTTTGAGTAGGCTTTGAGAAGTGAGTTCCAAAGGAAGACATTGGGGCGATGAACTTCGCTGAAGATGGATGACGCGTAGGCAACACTTTCCGAAAGGGAGGAGCAAAGCCCGAGCAGCTTTGCGACTAGGGTGAAGCTTTGAGCGAGACCATTTACGATGACGAGGGCGTGGGCACAGCGTAAAGCAGCCGTGTCGGAGCATTGGTGTAGTAGTAGCATGAGTTTCTGCACCTTGGAGGAAGAAGACGAAAGCATGAGAAGCAGGAGTTTCCATGACTTCACCGTGGGCTGATTGGGAGCTGATTGGGAGAATGACCAATCAGCCCATATCAGAATTTTATAGCTCCAAAGTACAGGGCGAATGCATCTGACCGTGAATTGATGTCAAATTCACGGGCAGGATGTGGTTTATAAGAGAGAAAAGGCTAGGAATAGGGGGCTGGAATTCAGAATTCTGCATCGTATTTATCCATACTTGTCCGCTTCTTTTTATTAGCTCTGACCTCTGAGCCTGACCGTGGTTTTGGCTAATCTGATTTGATGCGAAGCGACAAAGACCGTTAGAAATATGAAATAGCTGGACTTTATTCCCACGTGTTTAATTTGTGACAAAGACCCTTTGAAATAAAATACTTAATGATTCCTTTTAATTTTTACATCGTGACAAAGGTTTAAAATATCATAAACGTAAGGTGTATAGATAATTTTAAGAGATATATCAGGATACATTTTGGATATGTATAGATACAAACGAAAAATTAAGATAAATATCTTAAAAATATAAATAAATCCTAAAAAAATATATTAATATCGATAGTTACAAATTTTACATGATTGTAAATAAGTTAAAAGCAAAATAATTATAATTTAATGATCTATATAAAATTTGAGATATTGAAACACTTAGTAATTATTGACAAATGATGGAATAACTAAAACGTGAAAAAACAAAAAATAAACTAAAATGTAAATTGATATACATTAGTTTTAAAATAATTAATATAATTTATCTTAATATTTATTAATACATAAATTTTAATAATTAATTCTAACATTTATTGATAAGCATATATTAAGAAAACGAGAAAATTTACTTAAAAATAAAAATACATAAACCTATAGCAAGCAAGTGGATGTGGCTTAGTGGTGAACCTCTAATTCTAAAGCCTAATAGCTAGGGTTCAAATCTTGCTATTGTTAATTTGTAGTTTTATACTAACAAACAAATTTAATGAAAAAGATGGTTATTAATTAACTAAATTAATGAGAAGAGAATTCCAATTAAGTGCTAAAATTGAAATTCTGACTTATACCGGAAAGACGTATCATGTATTTTGGGTGTAGTGTCACTTTGGTGTCCGAACTTTAAAATGCGATTTTTCCCTTATCAAAAATACCCCACTAAACTTTCTTGCCATTTTCTCTTAAAACCTAAATGACCCAAAAATATCTTACCGAAAAAGAAAAAAAAAATCTAATTTTCTGTAGTGAGAAATCTTCGACAGTGAGAAATTTGTTTTTGTCACCAATAACCGCCCAAAAAAAGAAAAATCTCCACCAGTGATTTTGGGTGTAGTGTCACTTTGGTGCCCGAACTTTAAAATGCCATTTTTCCCTTATCAAAATACCCCACTAAACTTTCTTGCCATTTTCTCTTAAAACCTAAATGGCCCAAAAATATCTTAACGAAAAAGAAAAAAAAAATCTAATTTTCTAGTGAGAAATCTCCGACAGTGAGAAATTTGTTTTTGTCACCAATAACCGTCGCCCAAAAAAAGGAAAATCTCCACCAGTGAGAACCAACTTCTGTGTTTTTTGGCAACAGAGTGCCTCCAGATCGAGACGAACACAGCTGCCCTCAATTTCCTTTTGGAACTTGAGAAACAACTCCCATGGGGGTTATTATAGGCCATATAAACAAACTGCATTTAGTGACTTTGTGACTGTTAATTTTTCAGGGAGCAACCTTTCTGATGATGAGTTCACCATCAAAAGTTCTATGCTGTTCTAAAGCATCTGAATTATTCATTGCCACACCTGTTCGTTCCCTATAATGGCACCTTTGACTCCATGGTTCAGCAAATTGAGATCCATGTGAGAAAACCGTTGATATCCATTTCTTACCATAAAAACCAGTCTTCTACAATCTCTGCATTCCGATTTACCATTTCTTACTATAAATCAAGACCTTCGACGCAGTAGTTGCTGATACAGCCATTGTGGCCAATCGTTGTAAATATGGAGATTTCTCACAGCCCTATGTCAATCTGGGTGTTCAGATGGTTGTTTTTACAGCTTGGTTGTTCATGAAGCCATTCATGGCGCTCATGTGGGTTTAACAATGGACTTGTTGTTTGGTTGATAGAACCGAAGCACCACCCTGATTTCAATGGCTCTGTGTTGAACCAGTTTGGATTTTGGAACACTAGTTAACCTCTCCTTCACAACATTATTCTCATTCTATGGTAAGGAAAAGTGATATTGTTTTCAAGTCTTTTTGTCTTGATACTGTCCTCGCTTCAGATTGAACGAAGGAATGAAAGATAGTATAAGGTTCAGAGAAACACACTAGCTCTGAAATTTACTTTTCAAGAACACTCACACCAGGGAAGGTACAAAATCCTCTAATCTCTTCAATTTCTTCTTTTCTTCCTGTTATTTTTTCTTCCATGTTCTTTTTCTTTTTAATTGATGATCTGAGATATGTGAATGGTGTTTCAAAAAAAAAATAAAATCCAAGATACTCTGCCAGAAAAATACGAAATCGTCACAGATAATGAACTAATCCTCCACCTATTTCTGATTTGGGTTAGTATATCTTTGATTTCTGCTTTGTTTCTCATGAGAATTTTGATTTGTGTTGTCAGACTTTCGTTTCAGATGAAATAAATGAACCCAACTTGTGCAACTCTTTCATTCTTCCCTTGATCTAGAATTCTTTCCTGAAAATTCATCATGGCCGGACGAGGAAAGTCTCTTGGAGTTGGAGCGTCGAAGAAGGCAGAACCGAGAAGCAGCTAGGCCGGTCTAAAATTTTCGGTTGGTAGGATCACTAGGCTTCCGAAAGCCTGCAAGTACACAGAGAGAATTGGTGTTGGTGCTCCTATGTATCTCGCTGCTGTTCTAGAATATCTTGCAGCCGAGGTTCGTTTTTTCCTACACGATTCCCTCCCTCTAGTTTTCACCGTAATTTTGTTTGAAGGATTGAATAAATACACCAATTGGCTAGAAACGCAACAATGGATAATAAGAAGACAAGGAGGCATATTCAGTCGGTGGTGAGAAACGAAGAACTTAACAACTTGTTGGGTGTCGTTAAGATTGCAAGTGGTGGTCGTTACAATCGCAAATGATGAAGTACTTAGCAAGTTCCTCGTCCGATCCCTTTTCCTCTATTCAGATTCTTGGTTTCTTGCTTTTCTCTATTTGTATTTTAGCGTAATCATTGGTATCCATGGCATTTTGGTCGAGATATCTTCTCACCGTTCAAAAGGGTAATTTAGAAATTTAAAAAATAAAATTTATTTTTGAAAATAACTTACAAACGGCTAACAGGAGGGGTCTTTGTCGCAAATTAAAGTATAGGGGGCTCTTTATCATTGACCCATAGTACGGGTGGTCTTTCTAATTTACCCATTTTTATAAAAACAAAAGGTGCTTCACAGGCAGGAGTAGCAGTCATAGTTATTTTCGGGCCTTTAAAACTAGTGTAATGCGGCCCACACATTGAATCAGTTGTTCATTGAGACAATTAGGTCTGACTTTTGACCCACTTAGATTAGATTATACTAATCAAGAGTTCTCCCCCTATCCTCTTCTCGCCTATAATGGGCGAGTTTCTCTCTCGCCCTTCTTAGTTTTTTTTTTTTATTTTTTTTTTTTTGGGGGGGTGGGGGAGTCTGAAATTACAGCCCTATAAACCACATCCTGTCTATGGATTGATGCCAAATCCACGGGCTGGATTCATTCCACCCCTAGGGTGGAGCTAAGATTTCTAGGGCTAAGATTCATTCCACCCCTTTGGCATCTCTCTTTTGATTGAGATGATGGCGTAGGACTATTATTCGATCCTTTGTATCTTTCATTTGGTTTAGAGGGTGGAACAAGACTATTATTTGACTCCTAGTGCTTTTGTTAACCGAAATCCTACTATGCATATTGGATTCAATAGGGGATTGGAATGAAAAGGGCTATGAATATAGTGTGGAGGTTTCAACTTAGATCGGGCATTAAGGGGTTTAGTGTCGATACCTTTCTTATCTGATTTGATTTTTGTGCCGCATGTGTTCCAATTCCAAATACCCGTTTTGGTCATGGGATACCCTCTATAGGGTTTGGTAGTGCCGCTAGATTTTTTTAATGCCATCCTGCCATCTCATTTTATCTTGGTACTCGCCTAAGAATTCATATATGCTTGTGGGGCTTCATGATGTGGATTTCAGTGCCAGAGTTCATGGTTTTTCTGGCAAACCAATGCATTCAGTTGTCTCGTTTGTTGGCAGCGTGGTTGAGGGCGAATTTTCCAGATCCAAAATGGACGCTATGGGATTCACCATACAAAATGTGGAAGTGGCATCCATTTTGGACGGTCAACTGTTTCAATATGGGTGCCTTTAAAGGATTGTTTTGTGCTCCCCTATACTATGCCTTATGTTTGGGTGTGGAAGCTTTGTAGTGGGATGAGTTGATGATTGATTGGGGTGTTTTGTTATGGATGTTTTATAGCAAACTTAAAGGGGTTTTATTTGTATATTTCATACGTTGTCTCATGGAGAAACCCTTGGCCTCCCCTAAAACTATGCCATTTCTGTTATTATCTTTATATTGCCAAGGTTGGGATGGTTTTGGCAATCCTACTCCTTTTAATCTTGATTTATGGGGATTGGTAGGGAGACTTTCTCATTTCAACTTTCTCTGTTAGAGGCAGATACCCTCCTTTTAATTGGCGTTCTCCACTTGTTGACGTCGTGCACAAATGGTTGTTTATGAGTTTTCTCTCCCGATGCTCAATATCTGTTTCTTCAACATTTTGTTTGCTACTTAATAATATCACAGTTATCCAGTCACAGATGGACAACAACTTTGTTTGGAGAAAACTAGTCCTATCCACAACAATTCTGCCCACACCTACCCACATAATATCACAGTTATCCAGTCACAGATGGACAACATTTCATCCTCTTACATGTTATTATGCACAGGAGATGTTCCCAATGCACCGAGGTAGTATTTGTGGGTAAAGTTTTTGTGGATAGGATATCCAAAGTCATAAAGAACAGCCAAAGTTTTAGGAGCCTCTACACGTTACACCTTAACTAAATCAGATCCTCATTTGTCTTTTTAACTAAAAAATTATTGAGTGTAAATATTACTTTACACACACTCATTATGAGATGTCATTCACATTAGGCTTCCAAAATAGCCAAAAATTTTCACATTTTAGTGCGCACTATGCTAAGGCACCTATGGAAATGTGCTAAAATAGGCTAATGATGAAAATGGTGGGAAGTGTATTGGGTACATCTCCCAATGATGACACCATCATTCCTGGTATTATCATGGGGAGATGTTCCCAATAAACGATGGGAATGTGCTGTAGGACGTTGTGGGGGACTGATTTGAATTCACGGTTGATTGGTTAGTGATTTTCATGAGAGTTTTTTGCGTATTATGGTAAATTACAGAAATGCCCATGCTTTCACGTGCAAAACAAGCATACATGTTCGTGGTTAATTTACAAAGGACGTTGCGAGAATTATGAGGATGAGAAATTCTCATCCTTGGAAGTGAAAAAATATCACTTCGGAGAAACTCGCCTTTGGATAAGAATTTCCATCAAAAAATAGATCGATTCTTTGGAGTAGGCAAACCCAAACACAATTCTACTAAAAAAAATTGTGAAAATTGCTAGAAGTAATTCTCCTGAGTGACGCCAAAGAGGGCCTATATTTTCCATCGAAACAACTGGAAGTAGCATGAATCCCACTACTTTACACATCTCTTGTGTTTGTTTTGCTCTTGGAAGTCAAATAATAAAACATAAAATACAATGGAGTTTTTAAAATCTTTATTCAATCTTTTTTTTTTCTGTTTATATCCTAATACAAATACATCCAAAGAAGAAAGAAGAATAAGAAGTAAGTGGTTGTTTAATGGGAAACTGTTAGATATCAAGTCTTTAACCAATGCACCCTTCGTAAGACCCAATATAATTAGAACCATTAATGAGTTTGAGTACATATAGCATTTATTCAGCTTATTAAGAGAATGTCCCATTGCACAAGAGGTAGGACAAATATGCATTGCAAGCAAGGTTATTTGCAATCAAATGCATTTATTTTGGTGAAAAACTTGAATTACTTTCACAAGTACTGAATCTAATTCTTTGGCCCCATTCTTTTTTAGGAAGCCATTTACCTAGGTAAATGTATTTACTTGTGTTTTTTTGATTAAAAAGTCCTTTCCAAGTAAATGTCCTTTTGACCATTTTACCCATTGAATGCAATTATTACAATGGACAACTTTGTCCCATGGCGTTTTGATAATTTCCCTAGGTGGTAAAGCTAATTAGTTACCCATCAAGGAGATAGGTATCACCTACTCGATTAAGTGATATTCGGGCCTTGTTCACATCTTAGTAAGTCATTTATATGGGTAAAATGCATTTATTCGGGAAAGTGTTTCTTGGGAAACACTTACCCGGATAAGTGCACTTACCAGTGTTATTTTATTCCCTAAGTAAAATTGTACAATGACCAATTTATCCAAAAAAAATGATACTATTGAAAGGACGATATTACCCCATCATGAATTAGCAATTTTCAGCATGGATGGATGAGTGATTTACCTAAGTCTCATGAGGGTATTAATTGCACAAATAAATAAAATGATCAAGAATCATTCTTTTTCATGGGATCCACTAATACCGAAATATGAAGGTTTATTTCTTTTCTGTGAGACCCACCAACTTAACCCCCGCCCCCCCTTCTTCCTAAAAAACGAATAAGGCCTTAGGGGAAAGCAACTTACCATGGGACCCATAGGCCCATGGTTAATTGAAAAGTGAATTTGAGATTATTGATCAACAGGAACCACTTTTCTATTAACCAGCTTTCCCCCTTTGCTTTACCAAGAAATGAATGGGGCTTTAGTTTCCACTCTACCCATTTCAATTTTGTAACATGATCAATTAGTTTTCTTAGATAAATCAAGTAAAATTACTATCAATCACTAAGTTGCAGATGTAACTAGCCTTACAATATAATATGTATGCTATATAATAAATATAATCACTTAGTTGGGATGATTTTCCTAAATATCCAAGGCAACCCCTTGGGTAAACAAATTGCTTAAATGGTTTTTGTGAATTTATTTTTAGATCATGGGTGATTGAATGCTTATATATTATTTAAATCTATTTATTATTTAATTTAAATAGATTAACCCTATTAATTCAGTTTATATGTATCATTTAGTGTAGAATTAAATAGGCTATCACGACCGTATGGACCTGAATTGGCAACTGAAAATAGCCTATTTAAATAAACGAGTTATGTGAGCCACATCTTGTTACCCGTACAATAAACCAGCCACATTCATGTTTGAAAATTTAATATCATCAATTAGTCGAGTCGTGTCGTGTTCGTATTGATGTATGTATCTAAATACCCCTTCCTCAACACGGCATAAGCACTACACAAGAATAAGAATTGCCATACCCATTGGTAATATGAAGTTGGAATGTTGGATGTAAAGTGCGAGGAAAACAGATTCCCAAGGAACTAGTAAATGAAGAATAGTTTTTGATCAAATAGTTATTATCTATTAGTGGGCAGACCAATACAGGTTTTTTGGCCATTGCTAATACAAGTGGTCTGGGCTTGTCATTGGTTTTTATGTATGTACCGATTAGGATTGGGTCAGGTTGCTTAACCCAGCCCAGCCCAGCCCATAATTGCCAGTATTGCCTTGAATGTCTTGATTCTAGCTAAGGAGCGCATAAAGTCATAGATAGCCTTGAATGTCTTGATTCTTTGATTCAGACAAGAGAGAAAAAGAGTTAAGTAATGAGGTAAACTTTACTTCCTCTAAGGCAATAAAATAAGTGCTAAGGATATGGCGGATGGTGTTATAGTTGACTTTGATATGGGGATCGAAATAAAATCCCAATTTGGAAAGACCAAGACAATATATATATATATAAATGGCAAGATATGAAATAATAAGTATTATAAAAAATCAAATTTAAGAACTAATAAATGGTATGGCCACACAAAGGAAGGGGATGGGTAGATGGGTAAAAACAAAAAATATCGTACGGACGGAAATCGATGAGTGGGCAACTGCCATACTCAATGGACAGACGGGCTTTGATAAGTTGGTTGGTTGGTCGGACCCCCATCCCATTTCTGCTCAAATCGTGACGTTAATGTTATTCTCTTTGAAGTAGTTTAATAAAACACCACTTTGTTTCACAACCAGCGGGAAAATAAATGGTACTTAAGCACCTCACCTTTGCAAGAATCTGACAAGACTTGGCTGGCTGTTGTACAGTACTGAAACATTTTGTTTTGAAAAGAGTACAAAGATATATGATATATTGAGGCATATTTCTTTCTTAATGTTAAAACCTTGAGGCTGCGTTTCGTACAAAGTTGTGAAATTTTCTTAAATTATTTCCTTCTCACCAAATTATTATCTGTTAAACCAAGCTGCCATCATTGACGAGGATAAGGGATAAAATCATCTGGCCCGAGATCATCAATTGGTGGGCGCTGTTTATGGTGGTCAGTTACAGATTGGTATGCCATGGCTAATGCAAGAACCTGCATAAATGAAAGCACCATCAGTTAGTCTTCATTTCGGGGGAGGAGGTAAAAGTGCAAAACAAGAAGAACAAGAAAGAAGAGAACCGTCAAGGGGAGCTTCTGCTTAACGTATAAAAAGTCGGTTTAGTGTAGAGCCCAACTAACACGGACCGGAGAAGTGCTACTTCTAAAAGACTATTAGAGTTGGGAATGACTACTTTTAGTTAGGAGTGGATACTGGATAACGTACAGGAGCACAAATTGAATTAATTGGTTTTTCACTTGTATGATATGACACAAAGTACTTATAGGCTTGGAACTGGGAAGATGCCATTGCCACTTTGCCAGCTTTAGTTTGTAATGTCCATCTTTATATTTTGAACCTCCTTTGAAATTCATCAACTAAATTCTTTATAATTTCTACATCAAATGTTATTGTCTCATCACTTCACTTCTATTAATTTTAGATCGATACCCAACCCAACCCTGCAAGGGTCAAATACAATTGGAAGGAGTACAAACAAGGTTTACAGTATCGGTCGATACACATCGTATGGGAAGCACCCAGGTTTTGACCAGTTCAAGGGGGTGGAAAAGCCTTAAACCCCCCCCCCCCCCCCTAATTGGTTATGAAAAAAAAAATAAAAAAAAAGGACCAATACGCCAACGTATTGATATTTATAACCTTGAGTACAGATACAAATATATACAACACAAATGTATAATATAAGGTTTTGCGCTTTACATATTTGACACGCTTTATTTGAATATTATTTTTAAAAAATTAACCTATTTTTAAAATTTTACTAAAAATGATATGAAGACGCCCTTATCTGCTATAATCCCTAAAAAAAACGTCTTCATAGTTAACTACTTTCCCGAAGCCATAGAAATGAACAATACCATGGAGCAAGTGGAGCTGCATGTATCTCAACCTCCACGTGGAACTACGAAGCATATGCCTGAATTGGAATTGGAAGCTGCACACTATGAACACATGGCCATCCCGAATGTTCCCATCTAAAAAAAACCTGGCACCATTGGACAACCCAAAACAAATGGTGGACCACATGGGCCAGGTGAACCCCACGTGGACACATCCCACTAATCATCAGGCTTGGTTCCTAATTGAGCAGTTCCAGAAGCCTTTTACAGATCAGGTACTTTCCATTCTTGCATCTTTATCTTTTGTTATAACTCTCTTTACACTGTCACATGCATTTCTTACATCCATGATCATCTCATGGAACATCAGAGGAGCAAACAGATCCAAGAAAGTCCAACACTTACAGCACCTTTGCAACAAAGAACGACCAAATAGTCTTTTCCTCTGCGAAACCCAACTCTCCTCTACCAAATCTGTTAACTTAGCTAAACACCTCAATTTCAACCACCAAGTTCACAGTGCAGCGGGTACGGATGATCATGGGCCAAGCCGGGCTTGGCACTTATGATAAGGGTTATAGCTTAGGCCCGGGCCTGACCCAATCCGAGGTTCCGGGCCTGAAACATAAGCCCTAACCTAGGTCTACACAAGCCCGGGCCGGATTGAGCCTGATTTTGGGCCAATGCCTTTTATATATAAAACATTATATATCTATAATATTTTATATTAAATAACATAACATGCATATAAACTTATTTTATATATTATATAATATAAAAAATTACATACAATATAAATTATACATGTCATGTTATAATATTTATATATAAAATATATAATCTAATGTAAAATAACATGTATACATATATACATTATACACAAAATCCGTAAGTTTAAATATATGCGGGCCAGGCTTGAAGTATTAAGCCCAAGCCCAGCCCTAAAATTTACGAGCCTGATGTGGGCCCGGCCTGGACCAGGCCTAAACACAAAACCCAGGCTCAAGCCCGGAATTTCAGGGCCAGACTTGTGCGGGCCAGGCCGGGCCGGACAGAAATGATCACCCCTAGCAGCGGGTCACTCAGGGGGTCTTCTTTGTTGTTGGACTAGCCAAGTCTTTTTACAAGTCCTTCAAACGAGTCATCACTTCATTCTACTTCAAGTAAACAACAACCTCCCACAACAACCATGGCACATACTTTTCTTTTAAGGTCATCCCCAGAGAAACCAAAGAAAAGCAATGTGGGCTCACATCAAAACCGTCATCCAACCAATCCAACTTCCCTGGATTTTAATGGGTCACTTGAATGACCTACTGAGTCAAGACCAACGGAATTTTCGCCAGAAACAACCAAAGCTGTCCAAACACATGGCAGACTTTATCCGATACTTCCACCTAACTGACATGGATTATGTGGGCCCAGGCTACACTTGGACCAACGGTCAATCTGGAACTTCAAAAATTCTAGAGAGATTGGAATAGAGTTTTCGCCACAACTGATTGGTTCCAAATCTTCCCAGAGTCTATTGTTTATCACCTCCCCAAAATTCATTCAGATCATGGACCAATCAAGTTAGCCACAC
>NW_010729081.1:644534-658191 GCF_000365185.1 Nelumbo nucifera
GGGTCTTAAATTCTTAATTCTCACACAAAACATAATGATTTTATAATTTTAATTGCCTTTTAAGAAGATGTTTTATTAAGATGAATGAATAAACAACATTAGCAAATAGGGGGTTCTCGGACATCTGGGCCAAGGCGCACGCCTAGGCGCACCAGGCATGCACCTTTTGAAAGTGTTGCGCCTAGGACCTGGGTGAGGCGCCTACCCTAAAATGTGCCTCGCTTGTGCACCTAGGCGCGCCTTTTAAATCATTGGCATTACCCAAAAAATTCCAGCATGGAGCTCCAAATTATTCTCATGTTGGAAGAACTACTCTAGTCAAGTCTGTCATCCAAACCATGCCAATCTACTCCATGATGACCACTACTTTCTCCAACAAAATTCACAATCAGATGGACAAATAAGCTCAGGCCTACTGGTGGCAAGCAGACGGGGGTAAAAACACAAAATACATAACAGCCCGGAGCAAGTTTTGTACACCCAAAAATTTGGGAGGTCTTGGTATCTAAAAATGGAACCCAATGAACAAGGCTCTTTTCGATAAACAGATATGGCGCCTAGCTTCCCATCCACACTCTTTATGGAGTAAAATCATAAAGGAGAAATATTTCTCCTCTTGCAGTATCTTCTCAGCTAGAAAAGGAAGTTGTAGTTCCTTATGGTGGAGACAAGCTCACAAGCTCTTGCCAACCTTGAAGTAATGCTATATGGCTAATCAAAGATGGCGCTACAATCTCAGTTTTTGATGATCCATGGATCCCCCTCCATCAATTTGGGAGCTCAAACCCACAACAGCTCTCCACCAACTCATCTCTCAAAGTTGTCGATTTGCTAACAGCTAGCCAACAATGAGATTACCAGAAATTACAAGAATTATTCACCTTGGATTTCATTCAAAAAATCAGTACCTTGCACCCAAACCCAGGGCTAGAGGCAAACACTTTAATATGGAAAAACAATAATAGTGGAGTTTACACAGTTAGATCAGCCCTCCTCCTCCCCTTTCTTCCGATGGTCAACTTTATGGATACTCAAAATCCCTTTTTGGTGTATTGTTTTCACATGGAAATTCCTATGGGGTGGAGTCCTCACAAAATACAAATGCAAAAAATGGTTAACTGAGCAAGACTTAGGTTGTGCCTTTTGCAACCAACAGCCCGAAGATTTAAATCACCTATTCTTTACCTGCTCCTTTTCAAGAGCAATATGGTGTGCCTCACTGTTGAGTTATGGGCCAATGTTCTCTTATTGGGCCGACTTTATTTATTTTTTATTTACATAATTCAGTTAGGTAGTTATTGGGCCTTAGGCCCATTAGTTTATGTTAAGTGGTTCTTTTTAGCTTCTTACAAGTAGCCAACCTACTAAGGGCATACTTGTACTTGTACATTCTTTTTATAAGTATATAATTAAAAGGAAGGGGGCGGCCAGACCTAATTCTTTTTGGCTTCCCCTCATTCTCTTCTATTTCTTCTTCTTTTCTTTTCTAGTAGAAACTTTTCTCTTCTTTCTTCTTTCTTCTTTTCATAAAGTTTATATCAAAATAGCTATCAGAAGCTTTTCTACTTGGTTTCAGAGCGGTGTTAAAGACTTCTTGAGCTGCTTCATCATGCAGCCCTAGATCGGCCGACTGCATGGTGAGATGAAGGGCTGATCGAAGACCTAAGGTAAGCCCAGTTTTGGGATTTTTTTTGGTGGTGTTGCAATCCCTTGTAGCTGATGTAGGATTTTTCACCAAAATCAGGAAGAACTAGAGAAAGGGGAGAGAGTCTCGTTTTAGTAGGACTCTTCATTTTTTACCTAGGAAGTGGCGCCCTATTTTTTTTAGGGTTTCTTGAAGTTTTCTGAAGGGGGCAGTTCAAGTCCCACCTTGTTTAGAGGCCTCTGGAGGGAGCGGCAACCTCTTCTTTTTCTTTTGCTCCCACCGAAAAAGGAATCTTTGGAGGAAGGAGATTCTAGGGTACTAGAAGGGTGTTTAAGGTGTCTAAAGGAGATAAATACCTATTTTTTCATCTCAAAGTGATTTCCTAACCCTTTTTTGAGAGTTATGGAGGGATACGGAGTTGAAAACAAACCTGGAGGTGAGATGGGACAAGGGGGAGGAAGTGTTGGAGACTTTTTCGGGGCTAGAGCCATCACTACAGTTAAGTTAGATGGTACAAACTACTTAGAGTGGTCACAATCTGCAAAAATGGCTATTGGTGCCCATGGGAAATTGGGGTGTGTCACAGGTGAGGAAGAGAAACCCGAAACTAACTACTCCTGATGGGTACAGGAGAACCATATGGTAATGACTTGGCTGTGCAATTCCATGTTGCCCCATATAAGTAAAAACTTTTTATGGGCTAATACAACTAAGAAAATTTGGGATGGAGTTGCAGAAACCTATTCATAGAATGAGAATGTTGCTAGAGCCTGCCAATTGAGGAACCAGGTAATTGCTACCAGACAGGGAGATAAGTCTGATGCTATTTATTTTTCAGCCCTCAAAACCTTATGGCAGGAGATAGATCATTTGGAGACTATGGTTTGGGAAAGTAGCAAGGATGCAACAACTTACCAGAAACTGTTAGGGAAGAATAGGGTTTTTGAGTTTCTAGCTGGACTTAACCCCAAGTATGACATTGCACAGCAGCATATTCTTTCCAAAGACAATGTAACTCTCTCTTAGGCATATGCCTTTGTATCAGGAGAGGAGAGTAGGAGGAATGTGATGAAGAGGAACCTAGGCATTGAGCAGTCTACTATGGTTAGCACAGTAAACTGAAGCAGAGTGGAGACAGGGGTGGAAATGAACTCATGAAGGAAGATAAGAAGGATCTGATCTGTAACTACTGTAAGTAGCCTAAACATACCAGAGATACCTGCTGGAAGCTTCACCCTCACCTTGTGTCGAGCCGACTTAGAAACAAGAAGGGAAATGTGAATATGGCAGTAACTGGTGACTTATCAGGACCACCTACTACAACTTCCCTAGAGTCTGTTGCAATTGTTGTAGTGAGGGACGAACTGGAGAAATATGGGTAGTTACTAAATCAGAGAGATACAATCAGCCCTAACCCATTATCAGGTGGACAACAAGGTACAGGTGGATCAGGAGGTGGCCATTCTACTTCTTTTGCACATACAGGTAGTTCACATGCCACTACAAACTATGTTTCCACTATAGGTAAGGAGGGACCCCCTTGGGTTATAGATTCAGGAGCCTCAAAGCATATGACCAACATTTCCACCATTTTCTCCTCATACCACCTCTGCTCTGGCAAAGATAGAGTTTCCACAGCTGATGGATCACATGTTCCCATTGCAAGGAAAGGGTCTATCAAGATAACCGATACCATTTCCCTACCCTCTTTCCTCCATGTTCCTAGACTGAGTACTAACCTTTTACTTATTGGTAGTTTGACAGAATTTGAATTGTTCAGTAATTTTCTCCCCTGGTCATTGTGTTTTACAGGATCTGGAATCAAAGAGGATGATTGGGAGTAGTCATGAGGTGAATGGAATTTACCTTCTTGATGCGCTTCCTAGTCATCAAAGTCATCATGTCAACAACGGCACTGAGTCAGAGTCAGTGGGTCAGATTATGCTTTGGCATAATTGGTTAGGGCATTTGTCTTTTACTTCTTTGCGTTTCTTGTTTCCGAAGTTGTTTGAGTCTGTTAATTTGTCTAGTTTAGAATGTGAAGGTTGTCAACTTGGAAAATATTGTAGACATTCCTTTAAAGCTAGTAATAAAAGATGTTCTTCTGCTTTTGATATTGTTCATACTAATGTGTGAGGGCCATATCATATTCCCTCTATGGGTGGCTATCGGTATTTTCTTCTGTTGGTAGATGATTATTCTCGATATTCTTGGCTATAATTGATGAGATCCCATGATGAGGTGCCATCTTTGGTTTGACAGTTTCATCAGATGGTGCTAACGCAATTTGGGGTACGAGTGAAAGTGTTTAGGTCAGACAATGCCAAGGAATATTTTGAAAAAAAAAATACTAGCATCATACCTATCAGAGCATGGAGTAATCCATCAAAGCAGTTGTTCATATACTCCACAACAGAATGGTGTAGCAGAATGGAAGAACAAACACATTGTGGAAGTTGCAAGAAGCATAATGATGACCTCTACTATTTCGGTTCGGTTTTGGGGGTGATGCAAATCTTACAGTGGTTTTCTTGATTAATCAGGTGCCTTCTTGTATTCTTGGATATAGCACCCCATTCAGCCTTCTTTTCCCTGAGGGGGAGATGTTCCATATTCCTCTAAGGGTGTTTGGTTGTGTATGCTTTGTCCATGTTCTTGGTCCTCACTGCTCAAAACTTGACCCTAAGGCAAAGAAGTGTGTCTTCCTTGGGTATGCAGGAAACCAGAAGGTGTATTGTTGCTAACTTGCTATGACCTAGTCTCTGGGGGTCGGTATGTTACTATGGATGTCACCTTTTTTAAGTTCACACCTTTCTTCTCGGGGGATTCTTCTCAATGGGAGTTTTTGGAGAAGTGAGCAATCTATACCACTTCCAGTTCCAACCCCTTTGTCCACTCCAATGTCCGACCCTCCTGTTTCACCTACTTTACCACCTCCCTTGCGTCCTGTTTCTCAGTGTTTTACACAATAGTGTCTTCGTCCCTTCGACTGCATAGGGAGGTTGATTCCACGGCAAAAGAATCCACATCACTTCCTATCGACTTCTCGGAGACTCCAGGTTCGACTGACACTGATCCAGGTATGCCCCTTGCTTCCTCTAATGGTTTAGTTCCTATTGATACTACTAACCCCATTGCAAATGACCTTGACCTTCCTATTGCACTCAGAAAAGGGAAAAGAAAGTGTACTGCCCATTGCATCTCACACTATCTCTCTTATAGTGGACTATCTCCTTCCTACCGGGCCTTCCTTTCCTCCCTCAACTCCGTGTCTATACCCAAGGGTGTTAGTGAAGCTCTCTCCAAACCTGAGTGGAAGACATTTATGCAGGAGGAAATGAAAATTTTGATTAAGAATCAAATATGAGAGATTGTGGATCTACCAGGAAGCAAGGAGACAGTTGGATGCAGATTGGTTTATACAGTGAAATACAAGGTGGATGGGAGTATAGAAAGGTATAAGGCAAGGCTGGTTGCAAAAGGGTATACTCAAACTTATGGCATAGATTACTTAGAAACTTTTGCACCAGTGGCAAAGATGAGCTCAGTTCGGATTCTTCTCTCACTAGCAGCTACATACTCTTGGCCACTCTTCCAACTTGATATGAAAAATGATTTTCTAAATGGAGACTTACAAGAAGAAGTGTATATGGATCTTCCAACTGATTTCTATGATGATGTGGAAAAGGAAAAGGTATGCAGGTTGAAGAAGCCTCTATATGGTTTGAAACAATCATCCAGAGCTTGATTTGACAGGTTTAAAAGAGCCTTGGTTGTTTTTGGCTATACTCAAACTTAATTAGATATACTTTGTTTGTAAAGAGGTGGTCCCTGGTGTCAGTTTTGATGGTGTATGTGGATGACATTGTAGTTACAGGAAATGATCTGAGTAAGTGATTCTTTAAAGGAAAATCTGCACAGAGTTTGACATTAAGGATCTTGGGGAGCTGAGGTACTTTTTAGGCATTGAGGTGGCAAGATCAAAGCATGGAATCTTCATCTCACAGAGGAAGTATGTTTTGGGACTACTATAGGAGACAAGGAAACTTGGGGCAAAGGCAGCTAGTACACCTATTGATCAGAACCACAGGATAAATGCTTTAGAAGGTGAACTAGTGAAGGATGTTGGGATATATCAGAGATTAGTGGGGCGGTTGCAAATACTTATGTATGACACAACCAGACATCTCTTATGTAGTGAGTGTGATGAGTCAATACATGCATGCCCCACGAGTTTAGCATTGGGAGGCCATTGATGGGATACTTTCTTATTTGAAGGGACACCCGAGTAGAGGCATATTGTTTGCTAACCATGGACAGTTGAAGCTAGAGGCTTACACAGATGCTGATTGGGCAGGGTGTTTAGATGACAAGAGATCTACATCAGGAGTATGCACTCTTGTTGGAGGTGATTTAGTTTCATGGAAGAGTAAGAAACAGGCAATTGTGGCCAGGTCAAGTGCAGAAGCTGAATACAGAACCATGGCACATGGTGTTTCAGGGCTCCTCTGGATCCGTTCCTTATTAGGAGAGATTGGGATTGAGGCAAAAGAATCTATGATACTATACTATGACAATCAAACAGCAATTAACATTGCCCACAACCCAGTTTAGCACGATAGGACGAAGCACATTAAAGTGGACAGACATTTTATAAGAGAAAGGGTGACTTCAGGGGAAGTTTGCTTGGCATATGTTGCACCTGATTTGCAGCTTGCTGATGTTCTTACAAAAGGTGTTGCAAGAAACAAGCTAGAGCATGATCTACACAAGTTGGGAATGTATGACATTTATTCCCAACTTGAAGGGGAGTGTTGAGTTATTGAGTCGATGTTCTCTTATTGGGCCGACTTTATTTATTTTTTATTTACATAATTCAGTTAGGTAGTTATCGGGCCTTAGGCCCATTAGTTTATGTTTAGTTAAGTGGTTCTTTTTAGCTTCTTACAAGTAGCCAACCTACTAAGGGCATACTTGTACTTGTACATTCTTTTTATGAGTACATAATTAAAAGGAAGAGGGCGGTCAGACCTAATTCTTTTTGGCTTCCTCTCATTCTCTTCTATTTCTTCTTCTTTTCTTTTCTAGCAGAAACTTTTCTCTTCTTTCTTCTTTCTTCTTTCTTCTTTCTTCTTTCTTCTTCTTTTCATAAAGTTTATATCAAAACAGCTATCAGAAGCTTTTCTACTCTCACAATCTAGAATAATACCAGAGCAAGTCTCGTACTATGCCCCCCACCAGATCTTAAACCAATGCATAAAAAAATTAACCACTGCTCTACCCACAGAAGAAATCAACCAATCATTGGGTAAGATCTGCATCATCCTCTACCTTATCTGGGAAGCACGTAACAAAACAATTTTCCAGGGCATTCGACGTTACCCCTTGGAAATAATAAAAAAGACTCAATCATATCTACCTACAGGTCAACATGTGGAAGAGTCCACCATCATGATCAACGCCACATCAACACATATACAGATTTAACTGTTTATATTGATGGCTCTTATGATCCTTCTTCAGGGCTTGCAGGATGCGCTTTCATCATCCAACTCAACAGGTCCTCTTAAAGCTAAAGGCAGACCTTGCTGAGCCGTCAACAGCTATGACTCTGAGATTCAAGCACTGATCGATGGTCTGGAAGCAGCTTCTCAATGCAATATCAAATGACTCAATGTTGTCTCTGACTCCCAGCAACTAGTAAATTTTTTGTCGTACAATCTAACTACTACTTACTGGACCAAGCTTCTACACAGAGCAAAACTCAAGCAACTTTCTCTCTTTTTTGAATGTCTAAACTTTTGTCATGTACATAGAAACAGTAATCAAGCGGTCCACACTTTTGCGTATCTAGCATGTAAAGGGCAAATGCATGTAGAATACAGCCCTCCTATCGTGTCTCATGTTCAGTTTTATATATAATCAATGAAGCTGCTTTCTGTTTAAAAAAATGTTTAGTAATATCATATATAAGTTTTTGCACTGAAATATTTGTATTTGCACTCTTTCCAAACTCAATTTAGAAGGAGTACAAATACAAATATGTACAGTACAAATATATACAAAATAATACAAAATACAAGGTTTTGCACTCTACATATTTGTATCTGTACTCCTTCCAAACTGATATAAAATACAAATACAAATACATATATGTATTTGGGAAGAGTGCAAATACAAATATGTACAGTACAAAAACATATAAAATAATACAAAATATAAGGTTTTGCACTGTACATATTTGTATTTGCACTCCTTCCAAACTGAGCCTTAGGCTGTGTTTGGTTGCAGTGCAATTTTATTTGCACTAGTATAAATGCATGAGAATGCATATGAAAAGAATACAAATTCTCGTTTAATTTTGTTTTGGATTTTATTTTATTTTGCTTTATGTCTTAATTTACTTCATTTGTATTGCAATCAAACAAAATAGGCTAAAGTTTGGAATAAAAATATGAATTTACATTCAAATCATTTGCACTGCCATAGTTTTGCATCAATACAAATTTATTTGCATTGCAACCAAACACAGCCTTAGGTTCAGTTCGGGAAGAGTACAAATACAAACATATAGAGTGCAAATAAAAGGTTTAGATATATACTTATCAAAAAAATAAAAGGTTCAGATATACCATATACATGGTTTTGCACTCAACATATTTGTATTTGCACTCTTCCCAAACTGTGCCTTCGGGAATGTGAGGAAGAGCCATTACCCAATATTGGCGCTAGCTACAAGGAAATAATATCACAAATGTTCCTTTGTGAACAAAAACTTACTATGTGATCATGATTGGGGGGAGCATAAATGCCAGTTGAGATGGTGGTTCGACGTCGAGTTCCACTTGGAGGAGGATTCATGATACTCTTTAATCCTGTTGGAATAACCATGATGGGCATGCCGACAAGATTTCCCATGCAAACTTTCTCCCAATCAGTCGCATTACCAATGAATGCATCGACGGTAAAGCTCTCACGAATTTCCTGAATCAACTTTCCTCGTGCTCTTTGTGCCTGTGGATAATTCAGAAATTTAGCTTCTGAAAATAGCAATAGTAATTAGACTCTTAATTCTTTTCTATATTACTAGTCTACCATTTTGTTAATATCCAAGCTGCACCATGGCTAGTCTTAAATACTATTCGGTATTAAACCTCTAGTCCACATATTTTTGTCCCAAATTGACAGATAAGTTCATATAAAACAATGCATTGTGTTTTTCGGTAAGAAGGAAGCATGAGTGGTTTATATAGCTTACTTTACATTTTATGGTAATGCTATCAATGTTAACAAAAGGACTATGATCTGGAAATGTTAACTTCTTCTGTTATTACTTGTTTCCTTCTCTGCAAATGTTGGATATAAATAAATACAGACTATTTTTGGGTTGACCAATAATTTAAAAAATTAGAACATTGCTATTCTGAATTTTCCATCTAAAGACTAATACGGATAGATGACAAACCTGCACGTAATCAACTGCTGGTACCAGGCGTGCACGTCGCAGTTCTACGGGCCACTGATCTTGTGCTTCATAAACAGCATCTTGTTTGGAACGCTGCCACTCATCGAAGTGAGATAACATATCTACATCCATTGTTAAATTTAAGATGCCTTGAACAGAATTCACTGTGTAATTCAGCTTGAAAGGAACCATATTAACACCCTTTGATGCAAGAACATGAACAGCCTGGTAGTGAAAATAATCAAGAATCATGAGAAATTCCAAAGTTGAACACCAGAGAAATTTTAGCCTAACTCCCAAATCCAAGGGCAGTCTCTTAACTACTCCTGTACTCTAAAATATAATAGTTCATAAAGATAACAATCATGTAAACTAAAAGAGAGTTTTTTGACCTCCATGTCAGCATCCTCAAGATATCCAACAGTTAATTTGGTGATGTCTACTGAAAAGGGGTCCTCAAGAAAGATATCCCTAGAGGAGATGTCATCTGGATCCTTCCCTCGAATGAAATCCAAAACAACTGCACAATCTGCAGCGTTTCTGCAGAAAGGGCCAAGCTTATCCTGTCAAACAGAAGAGATTCAAGGGTTGCTTTCCAGTAAAGCCAATAAACCAAGGACATTTAAAACTAAAATGTCACTGAGCTACCAAGCTCTCAGAGATGCTCATAACACCACTTCGACCAATAATACCAAAAGTTGGACGCAATGATGTCACTCCACAACGAGCAGAAGGGTAGGTAATAGAACCTGCCGTTTCTGAACCAATTGCAAAAGGAACAAGACCTGCAAAAGAAATAAAGAGAAAATCATTAGCAAGAACAACACTCTTCTAGAAAGGTTTATTCTTTAAGAACCTAGACATAAAAATGGTGACAAATATTCTATTGCAGAACCAGAAATATTAGATTATAGAGAACAAGGTGATTGGCACCATGGTAATTGGATATAGGGCGGCCATGTCTGTGCCATTACGATTCATTCGATGAAGAAATAAGATGCTAATAAGGTTCAAAGACATTAGTAATGGCACCCCAATTAATTGGCCGGAATGTATAAAATGAGTGGTAATACCATATCAATAATTCAAAAACTGGGTCTACTCTAAATGTGGTCAGCACCCAAATTTCTAAGGAATAGAGTGCCCTTGCTATGAAGATAAGGTATGTTGAGGCTTGAACTCTTCTGAGAATTCAAGCATAGTCTTGGGGAAAATAGTTAAGAAGAAACTGGAACCATCTTAAAAATGTGCATACAAAGGAACTGAAGAAAAACCTGCTGAAGTGCTGGCGGCAGGCCCAGCTGATGAACCAGTGGAGAATTCTTCAATATTCCATGGGTTCCGTGTCCTTCCCCCAAACCAGACATCATCATATGCAAGTGATCCAGAAACAAGCTTTGCAATAAGAACAGCTCCTGCAGATCTTAGTCTGCTTGGGGGAAATTTCAAGAGCCAGAAAAGGCAATCAGTGATAAATATGCTTTCTTAGTGTAGTTTCCAGCTTTTAAAGGAGTACCTCTTGTAGACCCAAGCTTCCGCGTCAAGGACTTGATTCTTAAATGTCATTGAACCCCACGTCGTCTTATATTTGGGCACTGAAATTATGTCTTTCAACCCATATGGAATCCCATGGAGAGGACCTTGAACATTTAACCACTATTAGAAACTTAAATGAACAAAACTTTTTGATAGCACAGAAAGTAATAACATGACAGATCTTTGGACAAATGGAACCTAACACTCTGTACCACTTTGCCCCTATCTAGAAGCAATTCATTTAAATGCATAATTCACTTCCAATCATATTGCTTATGGGGCTAGGTTATGCCATAAGTGAGGCTTATGGATTATATCTACATGTCCTGGAAAAACCTGCATGTACTATACCACAATCGCACTTTTTTTCTTTTTTCCTTTTTTACCTTTTTTGCTTCATATGTCACAGTTGCACTTGCACAATAGAGATAAACCTTCTTCTTTTGAGAACAAAATTGCGGTATGTCTTGTCATTCACTCACTCAAAATGGCTCAATTAAGTTATAAATGTGCCACAGATTTTGACGTTTGCATAAATAGATCTGAGAGAAAACTCGTATAGTTTGCTGTTTATCACAAACCTCTACTCGGTTCATTCACTTTTTACCCTTTAAGAGAACAACAAAGAATTCATACAAGATTGAAGTGAGCATCTAATGGATTGGGGACTTACCCAAATACACTCCTTTATCAAGTAAATCATCAGCTTCTTTTGCCTGGCTGTATGCCAAATCTTCTGTGTAAGAAACCACAACTTCAAGAGCATGATCATACCTAAAAGAATTATCCAATGCATCATCCACAGAGGGAGAGAGAATAACAAGTCTTCAAATGAGAGCTTAAAACAACACCTTTACCTCTTTAATCTCTTTAGGAAAATCCCAGTAAGCTCCTGAGATGTAATTTGCTTTGTCCTAATAAGATGTCCAAGCTCAAGAACCTCATACAACCAATAAATGAAATGTAGGGGGAAAAGAAAAATTAAAATACGCAACACTCCATACTTAAATGGTAGCAAAAAGACTTACACTCATGAAAGCAATATCTTCTGTATCTGGCCTACGTACATCAGAAAGATAAGGATAACTGAACCGTCTGATCTCATGAGATGTTTCTCTACCATTCCACTCGGGATTGAAAACCAAAACAGATGGATCTTGCAACCCTCCGTTAACAGAAGCGACTAACTTCCGATTAGCTCTGAAGATAGGGATATTGATATTCCTTGCACCCTTGGCCATCTCCTCCACCTAACGGAAAAGGCAAAACACGGTTTCTGTGACAAGTTGAGCTTAACCTACAACTTCAAGAAGAATGATCACATTAATAATAGAGTTTTTGGCGGGCCATCTTCATTGTAAAGTTACCTCTGTATCATTGAAGAAGTGGGCATCGAAGAACTTCAACGCAACTTTGAGAATTCTTGCATCTTCACTTAAGTATTCTCTGCATTTGGTGTTGTTAGTTAGAACCAGACTCCCTGCTGTCCTGATCAAAGGAGAATATGAAATGGCATCCATAAAAAAAAAAAGGGATTAATTTGCACATTCTAAGATCTCATCACTATCAAGCTATAAACGTCTATAATTCCTTATTAGGCTATTCTTGACTTCAAGCTTCCAAAAAACTATGTTACCTGGAAACTAGAGTATGAAAATTAACTCGAATTTTCCGATACACTATTTCCCACATTTTCTTATACAGACCCGCCTATACAAACAAGCCACGGGCGTGATTTCATGCGATTGAGAAGGTAATTGAAAAAGGAAATGAAAAGCAAATTAGTGTGGGGAGTGGAAGGGGAGAGGTGATTGGTAAGAAAATGAAGTGGGAATTTGAAGGGTTGTTGCACAGCCTTGTTTTTTTTTTTCTTTCTTTTATGGTAGGAGCACAGCCTTGTTTTATGGTACCCCTGAGAGAAAAACAGAGACAAAGAGAGTTACCATTGGTCTGCAGCTTCCGGCGCAACAGAGAGTGGTGAGTGCTCTGGAGCTAATGCTAGAGAACCCAGTATTGCAGCAGCACTGTAGAGCACCAAGACGAAGACGAGGAAGGAGACACGCAACAGCAAGGGTGTACGCGCGTCGCGAGACATAGCTGCTGCAGGTGCTGCGTCTACTTTCCAAAAGACACAGAGGCAAGCAAGCACCGCTGTTGTGTGTGATTGGCTGATTGCAGTGTTGTTGATAACTTGATTTGAGAGCCTCGGAGCCTCCGGCGGTAGTTCGGAATTTCGGATCAAGTAGCAGAAAGGGCCCGTGCTTAGGCAAGGAAACAATTATGAATAATTCTTTATTGAATAGTTGGGAGATTAAAAATAAAGGAAAAAGTTAATATAATTTTCAATTAAAAATCGAACTTCAACAATTTACACTAATTCTGTGCTATCTCATTTTGGAGATAAATAACTCAATTTATTCATACCGGTTAAAGAATGGATACAAGAGAGAGCCCTTTAAAGTTTAAAATACCAATAAGCTGGAGAGATGGCTCAATAATAAGACCATGCAACATGTCAAATGTGTAAACATTTTTTTACAATTTAAAAAAAAAAAAACTAAAAGCAAAGATGGTTATTAATTATCGGCCAATTCAGGATGACAAAACTTGTTTGTCTAATATGGTTTCACGGGTCAACCATATTAATTATCCTCTTCCCTCTTCTCATTCCGTCAGCATTTTTTGTAAGCCAATTTACTTTTTGCATATTTTTAGGAATTTGTTTTTTTTAGAGTAGGGGTATTTCTGTCTTTATACCTTGATTGATGTTGTTGATCTGCAATGTTGTGTTGGAACATGTGCTCTTAACTTAAGTAAGGGCACATAGGTCTTTTCAGTCATGTTTTAATAATAATATAAATACTTACTAGCCGACTGGGAGAAGTCAGGTTGACTCTTTCAGTTCGAACCAGAATTCTCTCCTCTCTTTCTCTCTCTCTCTCTCTCTCTCTTTCTTTATCACCTTTTCTTCTTCTACATAACTGAACTCAGTCAGGCCGAACTCTAAGGCA
>NW_010729081.1:667699-678408 GCF_000365185.1 Nelumbo nucifera
ACCGGTGCCCGGGGGGGACCAACTTGGTAAGTTGTTGCCTGGGGGCTTGCCTAGTTGTCACGAGGTGCCACGTGTCGCAACTTCACTGGAGGGCCAAATCTACCCTCATCAATTCCTATTAATCTCCGTCCCCATCCTCATCTTGCCAAAACAATCTCCATCCCCAACCCCATTAAGTCAGAGAAATCGGATACAATCTCCATCCCCAATTCATCCGATCGAGAAAGTTGAATCCCGTGGGATGAGAAAAATTGCCATCCTAATAATGACCGGCGACTACTCATTCTAATATTCACACAAGTCAGATTATAAGTCTTTTTTTTTTCTACTTTGACCCCAATTCAAAAATCAACACACGGATTTGAATTCAAATTAGCTGCACAAAATTAACATGCATTCATTACTAGACATACATTGAATGTTACATATTTACTAAAGGGCCATGCGTTTAAGCTTCATGCAAGTCATTTTTATTCATGCTATGCAATACCAAATTAATTTGTAATCATATCATCATCACCTGGGCCGCATCATCATCATAGTACTTGGGATTTTGAGACCTTATGTCATTATTCATTGGCCATGTCATCATTAATTGCAGCAAGTGATGACCGGAAGACATCAAAATGGCATTGGCAAATATTGATTTTGTCAAACAATATCTTTTGATCCCCATGGATTTGAGGAGACGTATAAAGGAATATTGAGATGAGATCAATTAGTTTAGATGTGATTAGATATATGGAATAGAAAAACATAGTTTGAATTATATATTTATATTAGCACTGAGAGTTTGTAGCTTTATCTTTGTTCATTTATAAATATGATGTATCTATTAGATTTAACTAAGGTTCTGTTTGGGAGCGGTGTAAAACCTCATCAATATATAACTTTATTGATGGAGCTTTACATTGAACCGAAAATAATTTTGACCATTGAGCTTTGAAAAATGTGACATTTTACATCAATTTTACTGATGTAATATTTATTTAGATTGACAATTGATGTAAAAATATTTATTTACATTGATAATTGATGTAAAACTTTATTTTAGATGAGGTTTTATATCGATTTACAATGCAAAACACCACTCCATCCAGCTGCCGAAAAATCTGAACCAGGATTGGAATTTTACATTGGTCTTGATTTATACTCCATCCAAATGCCAATAAAACTAAACTGACGTAAACTTTTACATTGATGATGTTTTACATCACTTCCAAACACAACTCAAGTAATTCAATCTTAGAGCGAACAAAATTAAGGAATTCAATAATCTTTCTCCAAAAAGAATTCATTTTTAATTAATTTATTAATAATATACAATATTTGCTTATTTTTAGTTTATTTTATCAATAATTAGTGCAAAGGCATTGGTATGTATGTGCATAAATAAAGTATGAACACATAAATTAACATTATATTATTAAATTTAACTTTTATGACCTAACAAACAAATATATGCGATAGGCTTCATATAGCATTTTAGGTATTTACATGTCAAAAAGTGTATTTTTTATATAGCATAGTTACAAGTTTTTCCTATATCATAATCCAACCCTAGTATTATCTAAAATCTGAGGACATGAAAAATTGTGATTTTTTTTTTTATGTTCTACCACTCACAACAGCAAGGCTCAATTTGAAAGAAGTATAATTATACTGTAAATACAAATGTATACATTGTAAATACATACAAAATAACACAAAATACAAGCATTATTCTCTACGAGAAGACGCCACTGAATCACCACTCTTAAAGAAGAATCCCAAGATACAAGCATTGTTCCCTCGGAAAATCAGAATGTGAAGTGATGATGAGATTGACAGATGTCCAGTAAGTACCAGGTAGTATCAGTTACATGCAAATATCTAAATCAACACGTCACACATACTCTTCTACCACGTCCACCCGACTCTGACGATGACGCTCCACAGCGTCCACGATTTGACATGATTCTGGATTTATTTCTTCCTCGCTTTCTCCGCTTGTCTTCAATTCACGGCCCACGAACCTTTTTTTCTTTTTGTTGGTAGAGCCATTAAGCATGTGACGTGGATTATCCCTATATAAGAAAAAGGGTATGGATTTAATATGGTTTTATTAATTGTTGGTATTTCATATCATTTACCGGATTTCCATTATTATCCTTGGGTGTTTCGTCAATTGCGAGTATTTTTTCGTTATATTTACTAATATACCCTTTGACTTTTGAGTTGTTTTCTTTTACTTTGCTTTTGCGTAGTGACCGAGTCGAGTAGCAGCACAGAAACTAGCACTCCGAAGGTGGGTTTCCTACTTTCCTACTAGATACAGCCATAGCGTAGGAGGTTGTCTTGTGACAGTCATGCTCATGGTGTATAAAAATCGCAATTGCTTCTTCATATTGTAATTAAGAAATCAAATGATCAAATGTCCCCTTCTGACAAGGTTATTTAATTAAAAAACATTTAAGAGCCCAAACGGGGTATAAAATCGCAATTACTGATTGTAACTAAAATCTAATTATTAAAAGTCCCCTTATACTAACACCATTTTCCGAGGCCGTCCGATTGGAATGAAGCATTGCGGCGGGTCCAGTTCTTGAGATAACTGAGGCCCACGCCTATATAAAAGGACGAAATTTCTATATTTGGGCCTTTGATTTTTTTTTTCATTAACCTTATTAATTAAAGAGAAAAATTCCTGATTGGTATCTTGTATTTTGGGTGTAGCGTTACCTTGATTTATAAATTTTTAAATGTAATAATTTAGTATCCAAATTTTCAAAGTGTATCAATCTATTTATCTACCATTAATTAGTCCGTTAATAAACTGTTAAGTGGCATTTGAAAAGATATAAATGCCCTTCGAGCATAATTTTAATTTTCTTAAATAAAAAATTCAAGAATTTAGGATTATTCATTTTTATCAAGGTTTGGATGATTGATAAAAAGAATTAGATGACATTTTAAAGGTATATGTGTTCAATAACTGATTAACAATAAATATCGGATTGACCCATTTTAAAAGTTTGGATAATAAATTATCACATTTTAAAGTTTAGAAACCAAAATCACACTAGCCCACAAAGTATAGGATATTAATTGAAAATTTTGATAAAATTAGCCGTTTGTTAATCCTCAGGCTTTCCCATTTGTGGCGCCTATGTTTGCATCCAAACATACATGGCAGCTGCCAGCTGGTGCCTGGAGTCCGGATCCGTGTTGGAATGGGTTTAGTTGGCAGGAGCTCCCAACTCCAGCTGGTATCGCCTATGTTTGTGTCCAAACACATATATAATTCTATGTAGCTGAAAACTGAGAAGTGAAAACACTAAACAACTAATTGGATTTGGAGCTGACACTCTTCATCGGTGGCACAAAATACCAATTACCGAACACCGTGTTTTGGTAAAAAATACTTAAGTCATTACCTCTGTTCGGGGTGTTTTGGTAAAAGCAGTGCGGACTTACCAAGTTCCTTAACCCCAATCCGGAAACGGAAAAGGACAATGATGGTACTTTAAGTATTTTTTACCACAAAGAGAGGGTATCCTCGCCGTTGAAAATCTTTTCCTTAAATCGTTGCTTCCGTAGCGTTAAACACCTCTCTATCCTATCACTTATATAGTTAGGTAGATTCTGTCTCTCTCTCAACGCCTCCCCGTGCCGCAGAAAACACTCCGTTAGATCCTTTTATTCTTGTGTTTATTCGACTCCAGATTACGAACCGATCGAACTCGGCTTTGATTAGCTTTCTCCGCAAGACAAGTCTCGGTGGTGGTTCTTTGGATCTCTTCTCAAACAAAAGCCCAGGTAACCACCTCATCGAATCTCCGATCTCGGTTCTTATTATCAGCACACATCTAGATCTCTCTTTCTCTCTCTCTGTAACAGCTTCGTTTTTATCGCTTTCGTTTCCTTCGATGATGAAGTGATTCTGAATTATGAATGCTTCGTTAATAATACTCTGTGGTTTCCGTTCGTCTTGTGATGTTGCTTCGATACCGATCTGATCTTTCTCGTTTTATTTCGGAGGTTATAGTCGAAAATTTGATCGATTTTACGGATCGTGTTAATTAGTTACTGTATCTGAATCCGATCTAGTGGTGCCTTTGTGATAGTAAGAACTATGATTTTCTTCTGTGTAACATAGCATTGTAAAAATTTTCCTCAAGTTTTTGGTTCTTTTAAGTGTCCTACTTTACGGATCTGGGAATTCTATCATTCAACATCGTCCAGAGGGTGATGAATTTTTATCTGTGATCTTCCTTTTCGCGTGTTGCTTTTCGTTTTCTCGTATCGAGCTATTCCATTATCGTTTTTGATGCTGTTGCTTTTTGTTACTTTGTTACTGAAAGATCGGGCTTTTGAGCTGGGCTTATATTCATGAGGGTAACATAGATCGTATGCTTTTTCCGTATCCTCAATTAAACATGGTTATGGTGTCATTTATTTAACACTTGACCATCAGCTTCTACCCATGGTGAGAGACTTGGAGTCTCTCTGATGGATGTCTGGATGTTTCTTCTCTTTACGGTTTGGTGTCGGGCCTTTTTATCTTTTCTTATTTTCCATTTCAATGTGGATCATGTCTCACTGTCTCATGTATGCTTTTATGCTTTGTTATATGGGGTTATTGCAATATTTGTTTTCCAAATTTTTTAATATGTAGCTGAAGGGTCAAGCTTTTTTAGCAGTATAAACATCATGGCATTGTTCCGATAAGAAACCTGTCTTACAAAGACAGTCCTAACATTTTTTTTTTGAAATTTTCTGCTTCTGTTATTATGTGACTGCTTGTTAGTGTTTTGGTGGCTCACCTATCAAGGTGCCACACATTTGAGGGGTGTTGCTGCAACACTACCTGAATTCTCCGAACTTCCATAAAGGTGTTTCGTCTAAAACCTTCAGCATGGAACTATAGGTATTGTGTTGCTGCTTTTGAGGAAACAGGCACCCACAAATATATTTTGTGCCCTTTTTGCATGTTTCTCTCGACATCATAGTTTTCAAGGCTCCAAGACGAGGCTAGGCAATAGGGGGGTGCTTTGTTGCCTAGTCGCCTAGGCGATGGATTTTTTTATGTTGAAAGCATTGATCCTAGGGTAGTTCCCTAGGTACTATAACCAAATTTCCTTAATAATTATTCATAATTTTCATAAGAAAAGTATAAAGTTCATATTTTTTTGATAAATAAGTATAAAGTTCATATTAAAGTATAGAAAATCAACATATTCATGAGAAGAAAAAGAAGGAAAATAAAATCCAAAAAATATAGGGGATGAACCCTTATTTTTGTTATAGAAAAAGAAGTAGTAGAAGAAGAAGACTATATGGAAGAATAAAATGTGCTGACTAGATAAAATTTTAAGTTCTTCCTTACTTATTGGTTCAGGTTTTGAAGTCTTTGAGGGTTCAATACAGCATTTAGCAATGTTTGTGTTAATTAAACCCTAATAAATAAGAAAACAATAAAAAGAAATTAGTATATAAACCCCCACCGGATGGAGTGGTAAAATTGAACTTTGATGGCAGCTGCCAAGGTAACCCAGGGCCATCCGGAATTGGAGGAATTCTGAGAGATAAAGACAGCAATATGTTGTCTCTTTTCTCAGGACCAGTGGGTGAAGGTGATTCTGTAAGGGCAGAGCTACTAGCAGCGGTACAAGGTATACAAATGGCTAGGAGTGAACAATTTGTTAGTAGAAGGAGATTCCAAGGTAGTAGTGGGCTGGCTGAATAGCCCAGACACAGTTTGTTGGGGCTACAGGGATCTGTTAAAGAAAGTTAGGTTCCAGTGGGTTAGCAGATCAGCAAATGTAATGGCCGATTCTCTGGCCAAGCAAGGGTGATCTGTTTTGGGCTACTTTGTAATTTGTATCTAAGGTTTGGGCATGTTTAGTGTTTATGATTCAATCCTTGGGGGAGGTAACATCTTGTGCCTCTTCCTAGGCTGCTTGTATTTCTGATATTTATTTCAATAAAATTACTCTCATTTATAAAAAAAAAATTAGTATATAAACACACAAAATGATTATTTTAGTTTAATAATGTTTATTTTATAATTATAATCTCAAAAATGAATAAACAAAAAAGTATTTTATAGTAGGAAGTTAAAAACTGCTTGGCGAGCCTCAAAGGGCGCCTTGTCGCCTAGGTGCCTGCCTAGGCATTGCCTTGACAACCATGCTTGACATGCTGTGGGGCAAACTCATGCAATGCCATGGTTAAAATGCACAGCCATTCTGAACTCTACCTCAATTAGTGACATGACCTTTTTTTCAAATTTAACATTCCTCGTTTGCATCATTTGACCATGATTCTATGATTTAATAGGCATTTTTGGATGTTTGCATGTATCTTTTATGACTTGATTCTAGACATATTTATGTTTCTTTTTGGAGAGAGAGCTTTTGTGGGTTTCAATATCTCAAGAAATTTGGCATGGTTGGTGATTTGTTGCAGGTGTTAGCTGTTGAGATGGCATCAACAGCTGGGGCCACAGGATGGTTGAGAGGAAGGGTAAAGGCTGTTCCTTCTGGAGATTGCTTGGTGATAATGGGAAGTACCAAGGCAGAAATTCCCCCAGAGAAGACTATCACATTGTCATCTCTTGTTGCCCCTAGACTGGTATTTCCAGGAAACTGAATTCAAGCTTTTAGCAGTCCTCATTATTAATTCTCTCTCTCTCTCTCTCCCTCTCTCTCTTTCTCTCTCTATTTTGATGAGTACTTAACTCTTATTGATAAAAAATGAATACTTAACTCTTTTTCCCTGTAAGGATGCCATTGGTTGTTAATATTTAATGTTTAGTTATCATTCTTTGACCATACCACTGCTCTCTCTATCTACCAATTTAGGTTCTTAGTTTCAAGGTTTAAGCTTAGTTGCAAGCATTTGCTTCAAATTATTATCCCTTGTGAAAGAGTATCTGAAGAAATAGGAAGGGATATGATAAATATGGAGATTTAGATTAATATTGGAGAGGAAGTGGAGTGAAAGAAAGTAGATATATGGGAAAAAAGAGGAAGTTTTCAAAACTTGAAGTAGAACCCTTGAGTTTTGTTGAAATGTGAAATCATGATGCAATCTTATATAAGATTTTGTTCCTGGTGTAGGCCAAAATTGTCTCATAAGTACATTGATTTTATCAATCAAGATAACACATATACAAGAATAGTACCATTGCCCATGAAGTCCAAAGATTACAAAAGGTTTCTAGGTGATACATTGATTTTATCAGTCAAGATAGCACTTATACAAGAATAGTGCCATTGTTTGTGAAGTCCAAATACTGCAAAAGGTTTCCAGGTGCTAAGATTGGCATATGATTATGTTGTGACATACATAGATATTGGAAACAGGGATACAACCTCCATTTATTGAGATCTAGGATCATTTTTACCTGACATGTGCATGTGTGCCAAGTATATAGTGCAAAGATTTCTGGCATGTACCTCAAAATTCATTGCATGGGAAACTGATGCGTAGCAATAAACAAATATTAAGTTACTCAAGTAGTTTCAGAATGCAGTAAAAGAAAATTAGAACATTTTTTTTTCAAAATCTAACTGTAGCTCCTTTTTGGATGTATATGCTTTCTCATGGCACATTGTTTAGGACCAATAAGTATGGTTTTGAAATTAGGAATAGCTCCACTTGGTGATAAAATGAGAGAAAGTTAGGCTAAATTGGGTTGATCATGTGCATAGAAGACCATCAACAACACCCTTAGGCTGCGTTTGGCACATCAGCTTAGAGCTTCAACCACACAATAGTGGAAAGGAAAAATTGCTATTGGCCAATATTACTACAAAAGTTATAATACAGCCCAAATAAATTTCTGTCTATAAATCCCTTGTTTTTCTAGAGTATCCGCTGTTCCATTTGTAGTCTTCACCCAATTAAAGTTAATGGTCAAATCCTTTGAGGGCCTTTCTATCTCCTTGAACACATGCTAGTAAATCCAAGTTAGTTGATTGCTACTTGTCCAAGAAATAACCAGCTCCGAATCAGTTGATAGAAGTTTGATTGCTTTGCAAATCTCAAACAGTGCCACGAAGCCAATAGTTCAACTTTTAGGGAGTCTCCAACCCCTATAGGTCTAGAATACAGAGCCACCAACCTACCTGAGGAATCTCTAAATGCCTCCTATACTTGCTAGTCCCAAAGTGTCCATGGAGCTCCCATAAAAAATTAGCTTTGTTTTATTACTTGCTGGGGGTTTCTATTCCATGATCACTCTATCCTGTTTTTAGACAATTGTCCACTTCAGCCCATGTTCTCATTGTATAATTCACCGAAAAGGTTTTGAATCAGACACCTTTATCCAATGTGCAACTTTAAACTTTATAATCTTTTAGATCTCCTTTGACTTGCTTTTTTTATTGAAGATTCTCCCATTTCTTTCATCCCATGTAGTCTATACCTTTGCTGCCCTGATCGCTTTTCACATGATTCTCCCTCTTTTCTGTGGTTGTCTTAAGAAGCTTAGACTAAAGAGGCTTATTACATCCTAGGGGAACCTGCCTGTGCGTTGCAGACTTGCAGCTAAAGAGAGAAGAAGAGTACTCCCAAACATAAAGCTCATTAGGGTGGGAGAATAGTACATGGGACAAGGTTTTACCACTTGCATTACAAAGGGAACATATATGGGGTGAAAGGCATTTACTAGGCCTTCTTTTTTGAAGCATGCCACAGGTATTTATCTTTTCAAGGAAAACATCCCTACATAGAGCTTGAACTCTAGGTGGGATAGCCTTACTACAAATCTCTTTCACTTGGAACTTCTCCTCCAAAGGATTGGACTATGCGAGGGCATTTGAGAATGAAGCACATGTGAAGAAGTTCTCAGGAGAAGCTGACCAAATTTTAGTGTCTTTCACAGTTTTGATTCAAGTTTAACCAACAAGTGATAAGGGACTCACATTCATTATCCCTTAAGTCCTTTCTAAAGCCAAAATTCCAATTTATCCCAGAAAGAGACAAGGTCCTAAACCTAGGGATAGACTGAGATTTGCAATTTGACAAGGAGTAAAGTACAAGGAATTGCAATTTGAGAGGAATTTTGGCTAGCCAAAGGTTTTCCCAAAAAATGACTTTATTCCCACAGTCCACACCAAATCTGGTGGAATTAATGAAAGTCGAATACACCTATTGTATTGATTCCCAAGTAGATGTTGAACTTGAAAGAGGAGTTGCCTTTTGCATCCCAACCGTCGTTCATCATATTCATCCCATGTATGCTTGCAAGGGCCCAATGCCACATCCTATGATCCTATCCCTTTTGATTGGAATCCTACAAAACCATTTTCTAAAGATAGCTGTGTTCCTATGAGTTAGGTTCCCTATACCAATCCCTCCCTGCTCCTTAGGTTCTCTATACCAATCCCTCCCTGCTCCTTAGGTTCCCTATACCACATCCTATGATGCTATGAGTTAGGTTTGCTATGAGTTAGGTTCCCTATGAGTTAGGTTCCCTATACCAAACCACTGGGAGGGAACCCAATGGTTGAGAGTTTTTGGTACCCTGTAATTGAAAGATTCTCCAAGAGGTTAGCAAATTGGAAGAGGAATTAAATCTCTTTAGGGGGTAGGATAACCTTAATCAAGTCAACCTAAGCCAACTTGCCAGTTTATTTCCTGTCTACCTTTAGAGTACTAATGAAAGTAGCTAACCAATTAGAGAAGATAATGAGGAATTTCTTGTGGGAACCAGGGGATACTAAGAAGGATCACTTAGTGGAGTGGGAGGTGGTTTCTAGGAGTGGGGATAATGGAGGCCTTGGGTTAGGAAATATAAGATTAAGAAACATGACTTTGTTGGGGAAATGGATTTGGAGACTACCGATGGAACATGACAGACTTTGGTCTAGAGTGATTGTTAGTATTCATGKATTGGCAGATAACGGTTGGGATGCAGGACTCGACCCTCGGGCTTCTCAGTGTTCTCCTTGGAAAGCTATTCAAGGTATTTTGCCTCTTATGCTTCCTTATTTCAAATATGATGTTTTAGTTGGAAATAAAGTCTTGTTTCGGGAAGATGTTTGGGTTGGTGAAAACTCCCTTAGAGATAGATTTCCTTCTGTTTACTCCTTGCCTAAAAACAAAAGAAAAGTGATCTCTTCAGTGTTTGTTGATAACTCCTAGGATTTGGGCTTGAGAAGAGGTCTAAGGGATTTTGAAATGGGGATGGTTGATGATTTGATCACTCAGTTAGGGGAAGTCTTTCTTGATCAGTCCTGTAGAGATAGCAGAATTTGGAAACCTTCCCCTTCTGGTTTTTTCAATTGCTCTTCTTTCTATAACATTTGGCTTTAGACCTCTAACCTTGTAGGGAGCTTTCCTTCAAAGGAGGTGTGGGGTAGCCCTGTACCTCCTAAAATTTAGGCCTTTTGTTGGGAAATGGTATTCCAAAAAATCAACACCTTGGATTTATTGCAGAAAAAGAGGCCAAATATGTGCCTCTCCCTCCATGTTTGTTGCCTCTGTTTGGGTTCTGGTCAGACAATTTCACATTTACTAATCTCATGTCCCTTTGTGTTCTTTATTTGGTWTTGGTTCTCTTCTCTCTTTGACTACAGGTGGACTCCCTCCTCAAGCRTGGTGAACCTCTTTGATCCAACTTTTTACAGGCAACCAACGGTTCGTGGAAGGATTATGTGGAGAGCCACTAGAGCTGCTGTATTGTGGTCAGTGTGGGAGGAAAGAAACAATAGGATCTT
>NW_010729081.1:678698-728043 GCF_000365185.1 Nelumbo nucifera
TAGGAGTTGGAGATTCCTTAAGAGCGGAAATCTTGGCACTACATCAAGGTGTAAAACTGGCCAAACAGTTGGGGCTACAGTAGATTGAGATAGAGGGTGACTCCAAGTTGGTAATTGGGTGGATGCAATCAGGGCAGCTGGGAATTTGGCAATATAGACAGCTGATAAGGGAAATTCTTAGCATAACAAGGACAGTGCTGTAATGTTTGATGTTTATTGGATCAACCTTTTCTAATAAGGGTTGAATTCTGTATTTCAGGTTAATTTATCTCTAATGAAAGTTATCGTTTCCGATAAAAAAATGATAATGAAGCATGATTTTAAAATTTGGTGATGTTCCAATATTGAAATCTTAATTATTTTGCCTGTACTTATTGAAGGAAAAATTTGGGAAATTTTCCTGAAGTTTTGGGATTTCATACATGTATTTCACTTGAAACTTTGAATTAAGTATTAAATTTGATGACAATAAAAGCAGGCCGTCACCCAAATCTGGTCCCAGGCTTGTGAGAGTGGACTTGGTATGAAGTGTGCTACCCAGACATGGCTGGACCAGGAGTTGGGTACGAAATTTGCACTAAAGTTGAAGTATCCTACAATATGGCAGTTTGTACAGGTGTCTGAGTGTCAAAGGATATAGACCTAAACTCCTGAAATTTAGCATGAAGTGACTGCTCTCAAGCTTACGTGTTCTCATGGTTGTCAGCTGGAGATTTTGCAATTGCACCAAACAATAGTCCTTTAAACCTGATAACATTAAATAATATGAGGTGACTGCTTCAGGCTCATGCGTTCTCATGGTTGTCAGCCAGAGATTTTGCAATTGCACCAAACAATAGTCCTTTAAACCTGATAGCAATAAATAATATGATTATATATACGACATATTATAAAACAAAATTATTACTGCTAAAGTAATACACAAATTGTCAAAAGTAATTTATTATAATTTCTTGCTGGATATTGGATCCAAAATGGCTGCCAATATTTCTAGAGCTAAAACTACTAAGTTCTGATTTCTTTTACTGACCTTTGCTTGGAACTACGTTAACATGCCACATCGAGTGTAATGCCATGTAGTGGTTCAATGTCAAAGTGTCAGCATTGTTTTAAACCCATTAGCTTTAAGGGTCAAACTCTGCATTAACTGTATTTGAGTTACAGTTACAGCTATGTCTTTCTCATTTAATGTGTTGTTATCATGCCTTTATATTTAGTTTTGTGTCATTTACAATGCTTAATCTTGCTAATTTAACAAACTTATAACATCTATATTTTGTACGGTTTATTTGGTTGAAATACATTTTCATGTTTTAGAAGTATTCATCATATGAAATATACTGTAAAATTTCCTGTGCAATTTTTAGTGTTGTGTAGGGGGGTGTACCATGTTCATTGCAGGTACCTATGGTACCCGGTTACCTGTGAGTGCTTTATATGTCTGTTTCCAACATGATATGTACCTCATGCAATAGAGGATACTGCATGAACATTTCTAATTGTCTATGCCATTGCATCAACACATCCAACCTATGTAAAATGGTACATTTAACAAGTCACTATATTTATAACTAGGCTACAGGTAGCCATTGTATGCGTCCTCAATTTCAGCCTCTTAGGAATAGAAAATTGTATTCCATTACCCTTAGTCCATATCTGGTCATCTTAGACAGGTTCACTAAGCATGTAGAGGTATATCTGCATATCATAATGATAGGAATCAAATTTGGTTGAAATTTCAAATTTCAATCATATGATTAAACATCTGCAGTGTTTAAATGTCTAGGATGTCCTTTATATTTTTTAAATTGTTATTTGACCATTACTTCCTGCACTGATTTAACTTTTTCTTGGATGTTGTTCATAAAATGTAGGCAAGAAGAGGGGGGGTCGATGAACCGTTTGCATGGGATAGCAGAGAGTATTTGAGGAAGCTTTGCATAGGAAAGGTGCTTTTCTCTGAGACTTATTATTTCCTATTCGGTGTTAGTAATATTACTTTCCAGAAAAGACAGGTCTTATCTTACTTTTATTATATCATCTGGATTACCATAGGAAGTCACATTCAAAGTGGATTATACCGTTCCATCGATAGGGAGAGAATTTGGCTCTGTTTTCCTTGGTGATAAGAATGTTGCATTGCTTGTTGTTTCTGAAGGCTGGGCAAAGGTATCTACTTATTATTTTCTTTTGTGCAATGTACAAATTGGTGAAATTTAAGATTTACTTCCTGATGATACTTAAATAATATCCAAAACATTTGGTTGCAGGTTAGGGAGCAAGGCCAACAGAAAGGGGAAGTGAGCCCATTCTTAGCAGAACTGCAGCGACTTGAAGAGCAAGCCAAGCAGCAGGGTTTAGGTCGTTGGAGCAAGGTTAGTCTATCTGTTTGTAGACTGTAGCTTACACCTCAAATTGGAGTATGTCTTTTCTGCCAGGGGTTTTGGGCCTACATTCAGGACTAAGAGCCAATCGTGATTATTTTTTTAGGACTGTATATTCATTCAACTATATTGACATGCTTATATGTGATTAATTGGCTCCTTGTTGCTGTGCAGGTACCTGGTGCTTCAGAGGCATCCATTAGGAAATTACCGCCTTCTGCTATTGGAGATCCTTCTAACCTGGATGCAATGGGCCTCTTATCTGCAAATAAAGGAAAGCCTATGCAAGCCATTGTTGAGCAGGTTCGCGATGGAAGTACTGTCCGTGTCTACTTGTTCCCAGATTTTCAATTTGTTCAAGTATTTGTTGTTGGAGTCCAGGTAAGATATAATCATTTGATTATTTTTAATTCATTCAAGTATTTGGCTCCTTTCTTTGCCCTTATGCTTATATAACTGTAAACTCTTTGAGTTAGGCCCCATCAATGGGAAGAAGGGCTGTTGCAGAAGCAGTTGTTGAACCTGAAATAGTTTCTGATGAACCAAATGGAGAGGCTTCTTCTGAACCTCGACCTCCACTAACATCGGCACAGAGACTTGCAGCCTCTGCAGTACCTTCTATTGAAATTTCCCCAGATCCTTTTGGAAGGGAAGCTAAGCATTTCACAGAGATTCGTGTTCTAAATAGAGATGTGAGAGGGTTCCTCTTTCTGAATTGTGTTATTTTGCATCAATGCCCTGTCTATATTCTCACTTTTGTAATTTGCAGGTCCGCATTGTTCTGGAGGGTGTGGACAAATTCAGCAATCTTATTGGTTCAGTATATTATCCTGATGGTGATTCAGCCAAGGACCTAGCATTGGAACTTGTTCAAAATGTATGCCATTTTATTTCATGAGGCATTATAGTGCAAAAGATTTTCCTATATAAGTAAACATAGTGTTCAGTTTACATCTTATGGTCATTTTGATTTCAAACCACTTGGGAAAATACCAAAAGGTATGATATCAATTTCCCACACCGACTAAGGATGGTGCAGAAAGCTCTTGCCACAAGTTTTCCTTATTTCTAAATTTATGCCCACCAAGTCCTAAATCGAGTACAAATTCAAATTTTGTGCTCAATATTGTATTGGTTATGAACAAGAACAAAAAATAATGCTTATTTATAATTCTTTGTCCCCATTAGTATGAATAATAGTCTTTTACAATTATATATTATTTTCCAAAACCCTAATAAATAAATGAGTAATTGAAGACAGTAAATGCAAAAAGTAAAAGGTTCATAATTTTAGCCTTATAAAAGTACAAAACAAAGAGAAGTAAAAGAAAAATTACTTAATTTTTGGTGAAGTTCTATTAAACATTAATAAAAATCAAATAATACCATTGGATGTCTGAAAAGACATTTGTTGTAGTTGGGTAAAAATTAAATATGCAGAGGACCTAGTGGATACAAGCTTCATTTTGAGGAAAATGTTTGAAAAGATTTTGTTTTATATTTCTTCATTTCAAGTATCGGTCCAGGTATGCCCATATTAGTAATTTTGTCTTTTCATGAAAATTAGAAATTTCACAGATATGCTAATTTGATGAAAGTGTTGCAACTTGCTTTTTGAACCTTCAATCATTAATAGGCCCCACAACCATATATAATGTGCAAAATGGAACCTCTTACATACGGATTATATTCTGATTTTGTTGTATTAGACCTTAGCAAGCAGCAGTTCCTGGAATTTGTTTGACATAATTATATGATCGATTCCTTGGTTTCTTCATGGAATTCAAGGAGACTTGATTGTCAAAAAAAATTATTAATTTGTTATTTTTTTCTCCTTTGCAGCATACCTATAACAATTTTGGCAATATCATTTGTATAAAAAGATTTTTTAATGTTCACAAGATGCATCTTAGTTTCACAAAGCAACAGGAAAACAAGCTTCCATTGCTTGATTGAATAACCTATAATTCAGTTATTCTACATATTTTTGATGAATGAATAAGTAGTTTTATTATAGAGAAAAAAGGAGAGTACAATCAACCTTGGAAGAGGCACGAGATGCTACCTCTCCATTGGGAGGAGTACAGACCCATATCTTTAATGATGTTTAAAATTATTGAAAGCTCTTTTTTTTATGGCTCTTTCTGTATGGTTTGAGTTGGTACTTCATAATAGGCTCATGGATTATACATGCTTGGAGCACCATGCTGTGATAGAGACCCATCTGTGAGAATTCATATTCTGCAGTATTCCACTTGCTACAGGATATGATATTCTCCATCTGTTAAGGGAAATGCATCATGAATCGGAGTTTTGGGAATGTAGATGTGGGTGAAGCTGGGATAATGAAATTAAGGCCCTTTGCATGATGCTGAGTGAAAAATGTGGATAAGCCACTTTAGGATCTAGTTAAGTAAATCCAAGATTTATAAGTGCAGTAGTATTTACTTGCATAGTTCCAACTTGACAAACAAGAGAAACACCATAAAAATATGAGCTTTTTGGACTTAAGTTATTGAAGAACATATTGTACCTTAGGCCATTTAATAGTTATACCAACGGCAGCCATTCTGAATAGTCTCTCACTCTCATTCTCTCATGATAGGGTTTGGCCAAATTTGTGGAGTGGAGTGCTAATTTGATGGAGGATGATGCCAAGAGACGGCTGAAGTCTGCTGAACTTCAGGCAAAAAAAGACCGGTTAAGGATATGGACCAATTATGTTCCCCCAGCAACAAATTCGAAGGCAATTCATGACCAGAACTTTGCAGGGAAAGTAAGTTTATCTCTTTGTCAATCAGTTTCTAACTTATTGGTTTGTCAAACATTTCTTTGTTGATTGGATTTTCTCATTACTTTTTTTTCCTGTTGCCATATTCATTGGTTTACTCCAGGTTGTGGAGGTTGTAAGTGGAGACTGCATTATTGTTGCTGACGATTCTATCCCATATGGTAGCCCCTTGGCTGAACGGCGAGTCAATCTCTCAAGTATTAGGTCTCCTAAAATTGGCAATCCTCGTAAAGATGAAAAGCCCGCTCCCTATGCCCGCGAAGCAAGGGAGTTCCTGCGCACTCGCCTTATTGGCCGCCAGGTACACATGCAGTTTTCTGGTCTTAATTCTCTACAGGTTGTCCATTCAGAGCTGGTGGTATTCAATTTTAATAATATTTACATGATTTCAGGTAAATGTTTCTATGGAGTATTCTAGAAAGGTCAACATGACTGATGGCCCAGTACCAGCAGCTGGCGCAACTGACTCTAGAGTCATGGATTTTGGATCAGTCTTCCTGGTATCTCCTTCCAAGGTTGAGGGTGATGATGCTACACCTACGCCACCTTCTGGCAGCCAACCATCTGGGATAAATGTTGCTGAGCTAGTGGTTTCCCGTGGTTTTGGCTCAGTCATCAGACATCGAGATTTTGAGGAAAGGTCAAACTATTATGATGCCCTCTTGGCTGCTGAATCACGTGCCATTGCTGGGAAGAAAGGGATCCACTCTGCCAAGGATCCTCCAGTAATGCATATCACGGACCTGTTAATGGTTAGATTTGACAACTTAATATGAAATTCAATTCATCTTATAAACATTGGTTTTTAAACTGATGATATCCTCTAATGAACTGTTCCTCAGGCATCGGCAAAGAAAGCCAAAGATTTCTTGCCATTTTTGCAGCGTAGTAGGAGACTGCCTGCTGTTGTAGAATATGTTCTCAGTGGTCATCGGTTTAAATTGCTTATTCCCAAGGAAACCTGCAGCATTGCATTCTCGTTCTCTGGAGTCAGATGTCCAGGTCGAGATGAGCCTTATTCAGATGAAGCAATTGCTCTAATGAGAAGGAAGATATTGCAAAGGGATGTTGAGGTACTTCTATTCCTTTAACATCAAATATGCTTTCTTGCATATTTTTTGCTCAGATATTAATTTTTGTGTCTTTTTCAGATAGAAGTAGAAACAGTGGATAGAACTGGAACATTCTTGGGATCATTATGGGAATCAAAGACCAACATGGCTGTGACACTTCTGGAAGCTGGGCTGGCAAAGATTCAAACTTCTTTTGGCACTGACAGGATACCAGATGCTCACCTTCTTTTGCAGGCGGAGCAGTCTGCAAAACGTCAAAGATTGAAAGTAAGTGAAAATACCAGTCACTGCAAAAATTAAATACAGTAACAATACTCATGTCCTCCTCCCCCCCTCCCGGCCCATAATTGAGCTTACATATTTGTTTCTGCAGATATGGGAGAACTATGTTGAAGGACAAGAAGTTGCTAATGGTTCAACAGCAGAAAACAAACAGAAAGAAGTGCTTAAGGTACTTGGTCACTGCATTTTGTAGTAGGACAATCTTTTGCATATGTCATGAATTAAGTTAACCACTCATCTTTCTGATCTTTGTACCCAGGTAGTGGTTACTGAAGTTCTTGGTGGTGGTAAATTCTATGTCCAAATGGTTGGAGATCAAAAAGTAGCTTCCATCCAGCAGCAACTTGCTTCATTGAACCTCCAAGAAGCTCCTGTTATTGGTGCGTTTAATCCTAAGAAGGGTGATATCGTCCTTGCCCAGTTCAGTGCAGATAATTCTTGGAACCGAGCAATGGTAAGTTTGGTGAACTAGAGATCAAATATTCAAGTGCAAGACTAAAAATGATTTCTTTTATAGTACCTTCAAATGATTTGTCAGACTACTGTCTATGAAGCATTACAATGCCATAACTGTATGTTATGTGTACACTACAAGGCCTTGCATATTGCCTGCAGTCTATGATGCCTGGATACCTGTAAATGCCTAGGGTACTTGTGTCAGACATGTATATACCCAATACGACACCAGATAGTGCGTGGACACTTCTTGATGGTCTATAGCATTTAACGCTTAATATGTATACTATTATGTTAACTAATCATACTATAAAAATCTGTTTATATTAAAACACGTCTTGAGAAATGATAGCTCCTTTGAAAACTTGACAAGAAGTATGTAAGCATATTATATTCTATATTCCTGTACTCATGTTCATGTCTGGGCCTTTTGAAATGGAGAATCATATATCAGTTATCCTTACCTAGTTACCTTCGATAATTGGCATATTGGGAATGATTTTGTGAAATTCAAAACCAATTAAGTGTCAATTTGCTGTAAAATTGTCATTTGCAGCGAATTCACCCTGTCAGCAAGATCCATGTAGATTATTAAAATGGAACAGTCTATTTGGCACATTCAATCGGTTCATCAACATGAGATGAGACTTCCAATTATGTGTTTCGGTTGTCTTTTGACCATGTCCACTCATCCATGTTTAGAAGGCACATTGGCTCTTTGATGCATCATGCATAAAAGTTGTCCACCCTGTTCTATATTTCCTGTGTTATTTTATTGCTTCCATGTATCAGTGGTTTTCACATGGCAGTCTGAGAAAGTTTTACTTTTCCCAATGCACAGTGACTTATATGTACATTTTGACACTATAATGCAATACCTTACATTTAGTTAAGAAAATATGATGGCTGGAAGACATGGCGTTATTTCATTTATTCCATTTTTTTTGTGTAATAAACTTCCCAGATTGCATTCATGCACTTATATGTACACATGTATGCATGTACATATGCATGAAGTATTTTTGTAAGTTTGCACAAATGCATATTAAATTATTAATATAAGTATAGACATAGTTATATAAGTAATTATGCATGCACACTTTTTTCATATTTTTCTATTAAGCAATTCTGAAAAAAATCCATTTTTATTATTCATCTAAAAGAGAAAAAAATGCATTTTTATTTTCCTCACCCCAGTTTGATGAAGTTACCTCTTAGGATTATGCCAACTAATTGTTCTTTTGTCATGGGCAAAATGAAAGTGTCAATATGCTGATAAAAAAAGCGCAAGTGTCTATACGTTAATGGCTGTGATTCACAGCTTTAGCCCAAGGCTACACCAATGGGCACAGTAGATATTTCTCCAAGTAATGGCCCTTAACATTTAAATTTGCATCATCATCATCAACAAGTATACCAACTATATGGGGTCGGCTACATAAATCTTGTTTCACCAGTCCATTCTGTTTAATGCCATATCATTTGTATTTGCATGTGATTATGTGAACCAAGAAGTAGTTCCTAATAGTGACTTTATATTTATATTTAACATGCAAAGATTGTAAATGCCCCACGGGGAGCTGTTGAATCACCAAAGGACAAGTTTGAAGTATTCTATATTGACTATGGGAACCAAGAAGTAGTTCCTTATAGCCGACTACGGCCTCTGGATCCTTCTGTATCTTCTGCACCTGGTCTTGCTCAGCTCTGCAGCCTTGCATATATAAAGGTCCCAAGCTTGGAGGAGGACTTTGGTCAAGAAGCAGCCGAGTATCTGAGTGAGTGCACACTAAACAATACAAAAGAACTCAGGGCGATGGTTGAAGAAAGGGATACTTCAGGTGGGAAGGTGAAAGGGCAGGGAACTGGGACAGTTTTAGTTGTGACACTGGTTGACGTGGAAGCTGGTAGCAGTATCAATGCTGCCATGCTACAGGTATTGATGCTGAACCCCCTTTGTTTCACTTCTAATAAAATTATTACTTCTTGATTTGTAGTTGATTTGCTCCAGCTGTTTCTCCCTTGCTAAATGTTACAACAATTTATTATATGCTAATAACATCATTAACAAACTCTGAAACTTTGACTTGTAACCTAAACAGTAGCAATTTGATGTCCTAGGGCTTCAACCCAATCAAGCAACAAGAAACTGATGTCTTAACCCTATAACATGGATGCTTGCAATTAGGGGTGTCAATTGGACTGGATTTGGTCCAATCCGATCCAGTTATAAATGGACCAGGTCCAATCCAATCCAATGAATGTTTTGGACCAATTTGGACCGGTCCAATTCAATGTCTGGACCGTCCAATCTTTTCAAATTTATTTTGATTTAAATTGGTTTCAACCCAAACCCGGTCCATTGACACATGTATTCTTATCTTATACCAATGGACCAGATATTGGCTTAATCCAACCCAATCCAATATAAATTTGTTACAGACGGACCAGGTCCAACTCAACCTAATTAATATTTTGGACCTGATTGGTCCAATCCAATATGTCTTGTTGGTCCGTCCAATCCGTCCAAATTGATTTTGGACTGGAGGGGATCCAATCCAAAACCGGTCCATTGACACTCTTACTTGCAATGGAAGCTTGCTTGCAAGGCATTTGTTTTTGATTTGTCATTGCAATAGTAAAGATTTAATATATCATAGAAAAAAGGAAAAGTATCTTTTTTACCCTGTGAGTTGGAGGTCCCAGCTGAATCCTCTTGTATATTGAAGAAACATGTCATCTGGTCTTCTGGAAGCCTGGAATTTTGTCAAACAAGGCCTGAAGTTTCTTAGGATTTTGTTTTTTCTACTGCTTCAGGTGCATCTTTTCTCTGTTGCCCTAACCAGTCATTGAATTTTGACTTGTTATTGACACATTATTATGCACTAAAATGACAAGTTCTGCTTACAAATATTCTGTTTTTAAATTTAGCTAAGCGATAATTCAAAATGATATGCTTTTTTTTTTTTTTTTTTTGTATTCGGTGCCCTGCACCATTAATAACTTCCCCCTACACCTCTTTTTCCCCCAAAATGCTGGTTGTGGGATTTGATTCCGCATTGAAGCTGGAACAAACCAACCAATACACCAACGAGCCAGCCCTCAGTAGTTTATGCTAATACTTATAAAAATGTGCAAAAAAGAACTATCTTGCATATTTAAGTTGACTTCATTTGTGAATTTTTGCATCCCATACATATGATTCAAAGTATTGATTGCATATTGAGAGTTTCAAATGATCTATACTCACTTTTTTTTTTGTTTTCTCCGATATTTTTCAGACCTGTCACATCATCTAATTCCATATAAAACAAACCAAGATATGATACGATATCGGCGTATTGTATCGATAATTTGAACTTTGCCCACACGTAACTAGACTTATAATACATTAGTTAGTATTTATAGATATTAACATATGTTAAATATTTGATGTGTAAAATATATTTTTTAATTCTGGATGCATTTTGCGTATTGATGTGTAATAATGGATTTTTCTAAAATTTTAAATAAATAATGTTTTTATCAGATAGGCAGTTTTACATAAATTATTTCGAGTAAACATTTACATATATCTAAAAATTACAGTGGATTCATCTCTATTTTGCATTAAAATATAAATTACAATTGTTTCTTTTAAAAGTATGCATTTTTATGTGGTTATAATGTAATGATATCAATTTATTTTTGATTGGTAACAGTCAATTTTATTGATATTTGATAAAAGTAGTGCCTCTTCCCAGCATGTTACTCTGAACTAATTTGACTACTGAGAAAGCAGGCCTTAAGACTGTTTGGTTTAATAGAAAACTAGCAAGCGAACCCATGCAACAAATGCATTGGGGGGGGGGGTGCTGGTTAGGTTTGGGTAGGCAAATTTGAGTTTTGACATCAATTTGATTTCAGGCCAAGGTCCCATGTTTAAGGTTTGTCTTGGGTTGGCACTTAACCCCATCTAATCCATCTAATTTATACCCGTATTACTAGACAGGGTCAAAAGGGGTTCAAAGATATGCAAGCGGGTTTAATGGGAGAGCAAAGATATTACAAACATTGACTATTGAAGAGGGAGAAGGAGACTTTAGAATGATTTTTATTAGTGAAGAGTAATGAGAAAATTAAGACATAGGGGGGTTTTTAATTTTTCACATGTGTGAAGGAGAGAAGGGGAGAGTCCTTGTATTATATAATAGATAGGGGAGAAACAGAAAGTTGGGAGAAGGTTCTTAAGGAATTTCGCAAAATTTGTTAAGAACTTTCCCTCAACTTTGATGGGAGTAGTAGGGGGAATCCTGGACAATCAGGGATTGGGGGTGTTTTTTTGGGATGAGAATGGGGTCATTTCTGCCTTGATCTCAAGCCCAATTGGAGTGGGTGACTCTTCAGAAAGCTAAGGAGATGAGTATCAGAAAACTCATAATTGAAGGGGACTCGGAGGTAGTGATAGGGTAGCTGGATAAAGACAACAATGGCTTATGGAATTGTAGCAATGAGAGGAGGAAATTTAAGTGGCTGGTACGGGAGATGGAAGTTAAGATGAGTTGGGTTAAAAGATCAGCTAGTTCTTTAGCTGATGGATTAGCTAAACAAGGGGTAAAAAGGGATTTAATGTTTTGGGTTAAGCTATAATTTTATTGTTTCTTCCTGTTCCTTTTCCTTTCTTTCTTGAGGGCCCAAGTTGTATTTGGAAGATAAGAGTGTTTGTCTTCCTTTTTGTAATTATTCTTATGTTGAATTAATGAAATTGTTATTGATAAAAAAAACTTTCCCTCAACTTTATGCTTCTCTCTTATTTTCTATTAAACCAAACATGGCTAGGGTTATTTATTTATAGAATTAGTGTTATTGATGTATTTGCGAGATTTATGTGAGCCTCTACCATATTCATAAGGGGCTTTACCTGGCGCTGGTCCTAGCCATGGGGGCGCTTGGGGAGGGGTGAACTTGACACCTAACCATCGGCATTTTTTGCACAAGGTGGTTGCTCACAGACTTCAATCATGCTATTGCACAAACCAATGGCCCCTTCCCTAATTCATCATATCCATGGACCGTGGCATATCATAATTATTCCACTGTATACTTGTGTTTTCCAATTGTATCCCTATACGCCTCTCGATATTGCATCTATAACATTTTGTGGCTTATAGAACCTTGACTCAAACCAAGTAAAAGATCAAAGGCAAATAGAGTCTAGCGTATGTCATGCCAGCTACTAGTGGGATGAAATACTATCGTCTTCTCTCCTTTGTGGGCTCTTAATATTGTATCTATCGAGCACTTGTTGTACTTTACCAGATTTTTTTTTAGTTTTCTAATTGCCAATCTTTAATATAAATTTGGATCTGACCTACACATTGTTTTCCCAATTTCCAAAAGCTGCTGCTTTGGTTATTGCCAAACGTTTACTTGGGACTGTAGAAAGTCTTTGTTGTTACCCATTCCCATTTGACGTGACAGTATTGGAAGTGGCATCTAAAAGTGAGGAGATTTGTATCTATCAATTGGGTGGAATGGTTTTGATATTGAGACGTAATTGGTTCCATTGTTTTGTGTACTTGAGATATTTATTTGAACTGTATTATCTATAGGAAGGACTTGCGAGGCTAGAAAGAAGAAAGAGGTGGGACACCAAAGAAAGACAGTCGGCCCTGGATAACCTGGAAGAATTCCAGGCCAAGGCAAAGCGTGAGAGACTGAGGATGTGGCAATATGGGGATATCCAATCAGATGACGAGGACACATCTCCAGCTCCACCAGTCAGGAAAGCTGCTGGCCGCAGATAAAAGAAACGAGTCCGGCAAAGCTATGCTAATTAGCACGATCTAAGTCGCACAATCGCCTTAGAACTAAGCTAGCGAAGTAGGAGGATGGATAGTGGAAAGTTGAACTTGTTGGCAGAGCCTTGTTTTTTCCATTCTTCTCTTTACGATTTTTATTTTTATAGTTGGTGCAGTTCTCTAATTTTCCCGAATCTTGAGGAGGTGACAACAATTTTTCATTTTTACATGCTTTTTTTTTTTTCTTTTTAATAAAGGCAAGTGAAACTCGCAACGGCGGAGACAATTTTCTTTATATTGTTGGTGAAATTATATGTTGAGGTCTTTAATTTGGTGGTATACTTAATTGTGCCTTTTGTTCTCATGTTTGTGATCATTAAAACTAACGCTATGTTTATTTAAAGGAAAGAGTAGGGAAAGGGGAAATGCAGGGAAACCTATACAAGATTTGTAAAGGTTTTTCTTCCTTTACTTTTCCTACTTTTTCCTTCAAACCAAACATAGCCAGCCTTAAGGTGAGGGATTGTTAAAACTTAAAAGTGGTTGGCCACAGACCCCCGGTGTTGGAATATGAAAATACCGAGACACTTCTTGTGGTAAATGAAAGTTTGGGGTGTATAGTTCCTCTTTATTTTAATTAGCTGCTATCATATAAGACAGACAACTATCAGCTTTTGCCATAAAACTTGGAATCCGGCTTCTATCAGGGCGGAGTCCATGAGTGCATCGTTCGCGCAGCATGAGGATGCACCACGTGTTTGTCTCATGCGTGTGATTGAAATGTGAGATGGATTAAACGAGTTCAAATCTGTGCCTCACAAGGGGGCATTCCACAACGTTCCACAACATATCCCCGCCGTGTATTGGGAGCATTTCTTGATAATGATATCATCGAGGCTGGTATTATCATCGGAGAGATGTTCACAACACAGGATGGGGATGTGCTGTGAGATATTGTGGGGCGCAGATTTGAATTTGGATTAAACGCTGTTAGCTTCTTGTTTTATTCCACTTCTCGCTCCTCTCTCACCAGACACCAAATCAAACCAGACGTGTTCACCTTTCTAACTGGCGGCAACCAACATATCACAGGCAACCAGAGAAGAGTGGGAAGTGTTTAACAAGGAAATGTCACTCTACCATAACCAGCCATGAAGAAATTTTTGAGTCTCAACTCAGTGGTGGAACTGGAGACACGCTCAGTATGATGACTTCCAAGTACCCTTGTATCAATGCCATTAACTTTGATCTCCCTCATGTCATACAAGACGCACCCTCCTATCCTCGTAAGTAGTTAACCTACCTCATATCCTTTGTATCAAATAGAAAAAGTTGTTGTTGCTCCAGGAAATGTCTTATCTGGCAGCAACGATTTCAAACAAAAAAAGACATTGTTTCTCAAAAAACAGTGCTTCCTACCCATACATCAACAGCACCATAAAACGGTACTGCATCTGTAGCATCTAGACCTGTTCATGGGCCGGGCTGGGCTTTGACTCTTTATTAACAAAAAAATGTTAGGCCTGAGCTCGAGTCTGGCCCGACCAACGGGCTTACAACTTGGGCCCAAGCCCGGCCCTGATAAAAAGCTCGAAGCCCGACCTAATAAAAGAATTTCAAAATTTTCCCTATTCAAATAGACATTATCTATTTTAATTCAGATGTTTTTCCCCTATTTAAATGAACAATGGGCCTACAAGTGAATCAACAACCATCTCAAATAAAAAAAAATATTCAAATGGACATCACATAGGGTTTTTACTTAGGTTTAACTATAGGTTAGGCCGGGCAGGGCTCGGGCCGGGCTATTTTGGCAAAGCCCGAGCCCGGCTCGAATTTTATGTGGGCTGGGATTTTTGGCCCGAGGTTAAGCCCGCGGGCCAAAAAGCCTGTTCAAGCCCGTCCGGGGATTGGGCCGGGCCGGGCCGGCCCATCGGGCCACCCGGCCCATGAACAGGTCTAGTAGCATCGATGCCAAACATATACTAAACAGAAGAAAATAGTTGTGTGATCAGATCACCTTGTGCTATCTATCAAAAAAAGATCACCTTTATGAATGCTTGAGAAAAAAAAAAAAACCCTGAAGGGGTAAACATAAAAATCTTGCCGCTCGAAAGAATCTATGGAAGTAGACACTAAAATAAATATGATGAGGGCAGACTTGGCCCTCCACTGACATCATGACACATGGTATATCAGAACAGCTGGACTACATCCCAGCATCACCTAGGCGACAACTTGCGTTAGCCAAAATGGGGTCCCAGCTGGCGACCTGCCTTTGCTGCCGACCTGGCAACCTACTTTTGTTGTCGACCTGGCGACCTGCCTCTACTGCCGACCTGGCGGCCTACTTCTACTGCCAACCTAGCGACCTGCCTCTACCGCCGACTAGGTGACCTACTTCTACCGCCGACTTGGCGACTTACCCTTGTCGCCGACCTAGCGACCTACCTCTTTAGAAGCTTGCCAGTTGTCTTCAAACCTTTCGAGATCACAACACATAACCGTAGGCCTTATCCTCATCCTGCCCGAATCGGAGGGAAATGGTAAGCCTTTTTAACTGGCACGTTATTCTCCTTTCAAAGCGGAACAGACCCCTATGTCGTGGGCCTAGGATTCTGGGAGCATTTCGCGAGACCCACGGCAGCCTAGCTATATAAGGGCATCAACCCCTGAGACCCAAGTAGATGCACAATTTAGTTCTCGTAGCTCTCCATCTCTCTCACATTTAGCTATCTTAAAAATCTCTGATTCGTCGGCTTAAGCATCGGAGTGCCCACCCCAGGTAAAGCAACCCAGGCACTCTGACACTGTTTCCTTGTAGGTCACATCAGAGCCACCTCTCCAGCTCGTCACCATTCAATTAAGCATCAAAGCCACCTCTCTAGCTCATTACCATTTAGTTAAGCATCAGAGCCACCTCTCTAGCTCATCACCATTCAGCTAGGCATCAGAGCCACCTCTCCAACTCGTCATCACTCAGTTAGGCATCAGAGCCACCTCTCCAGCTCATCACTATTCAGTTAGGCATCAGAGCCACCTCTCCATCTCGTCACCACTCAGTTAGGCATCAGAACCACCTCTCCAGGTTGTCACCATTCAACTAGGCGTCCAAGCCCCATTACAGGTAAGGATTATTCAGCAAGGCATCCGAGTCACTTGCCAGCCGGGAGCTGCCAAAATGCGCATCATTAGAATCATAGAAGGTATGTAAAAACCACGTCTTTAACAGCCAAGGCTTCCATCAAATAACCATGCTTGAAACAATTTAGAACGGTAACTAGGGAGGTCTTCATCATATTGTATTTTTTGGCACAGAAGCCTTATCCTTTCCCAATTCCCATGTCTAGCCAGTTTCTAGCTCCTTAATAATTAATCAAATCCAGTTCCACATAGGTAGTAGGTAGGACTCCAGATCACCTGCCCACAAGAACTCTGCCCATGTCTACTGACAATACATTACCACCGTGAATTTGGAATATCTCCCCCTATATAATACCATTTAGGTGGATGAGATGTTCTCCATGTGTAGCTGCGATGTTATATGGGTAGACGTGGGCAGAGTTTGTGTGGGTAGGAGATCTAGACTTAGTAGATAGTAGCAGTACACATCTGTGTCTTGAGGTTGAGGTTGCAACAATATTGACGATGTTTAATGACGTAGTAGGTAGTAGCAGTTCCCCAATTAACAACTTGTGAGATGGACCTAATTAAGAAACATCTTGTTGTGTTGTAGAGATTAACGGGTAGGAGTACGTAGTAGGACTGGGAATTCAATCCAAGTTGGAACACAGTTAAAGCATCTTAGGATCCTTTTGTCCAAATCACACAAGGAGAAATGGAAAAAGAGTTTGGTATTTTTGGGATGGCGTTGTTTTTTGTTGCTTAGGTCATGTTTGTGAGTCTTTAAAAACAAGTGTTATAATTATTTGGGTCGGGCCCATACCATTAAGCACTTATTGGTGTTTGGGAAATAAGTCTAAAATAAGTGCTTATTTTTAAAATAAGGGTTTATTTTTTAAGACCAAAATTTCAGCTTTTTTTGAAGTGTATACAATAAGCATTTATTCACTTTTTTCTTCCAGAATTATCCCTAGTTGAATTTTAAAACACCACTTATAAAATTATTCCTAGTTGAAAGTTATAGAAGTACTTTTGTAAAAGTGTTTTTGTAAAAGTATTTCTATAAAAGTAATTTTATAAAAGTATTTTGATAAAAGTACTTTCATAAAAATTATTTTGTAAAAGTAGTTTCATAAAATTTGAAAGAAAGTGAAGGACATAATAGTTACAAATGCTCATGTAAGTGCTTATTGGAAAAAAAAAAGACTATTAAGCGCCCAATATGAAATAAGTACTTTGAATAAGTTGGATGCCAAAGGCAAATAAGTGCTTATTCTAATAAGCACTTGTTTTTAAGCATTTATTCAATATAAACTTATTTTTAACATAAGCACTCCCAAACATAGCCTTGGTATTATAGGCTTATGGTATTTTATGCAATGCCTTCCATGTTCTCTTCGCAATTTACAACTTTTGATGAAGGCAATAATTTAGTTTAAGGAATTTGTCTAAAGACTCACACTATATGACTTTTCAGCATTTCTCTTAAACTCTTCCTAACTTTTAAAAACATGCAAGGAATCCCATGTGAGTAATTTTGAGTTAGACTAATGGGTGTTAATAATTTATATATATATATGGGACTTGACTTGGTTTGTTGTGGTTGTGCACGTGTCGGACCCCCAAAAGAAATAAAAAAAAAAATGAAAACTGTTTGGATAAAAATAGTACGTAATATTATTGGGTAGTTTTGTCTTGGTTTATTGGTGGAGAGGGAAGAGAGGGGGTCAAATTATATTGTTGTGTGGAGTTAGGAGTGAAAAGGGAGGGATTATGGTTAGAAGCAGACGAGAGTTGAATGAAATCCGTAAATGCCGGCCTGGCCTTCTACTATAAAAATCAATCACAGAGAGAACCGATGGAGGAGAGAAACACATAATAATTAAGAAAACAGAAGAAGACATGAGAGTTGAGATGAAGTTATGTTTGTTGTTGTTGTATTTGTTTGTGTTGAATGGAATTGTTTCTGGAGATAGCGATACCTTCGATGTGGTAAAATACGGTGCCCGAGGGGATGGAGTGCATGATGATAGTAAGGTAATTAATGTGTTACGTTAAATGATATATACAGAGACTTGTCTCTCTCTCTCTCTCTCTCTTTCTGTTTGTCTGTTTGTCAGTCTATTGTTATCTGTAAACCTATACATACGTACGCAAAAGAATCAATTACAAGTCATAAGCTGATGGTGTTTGTGATTGATGATTAATCCAGGCCTTTCTAGCAGCATGGAAGGCGGCATGCGAATCCTCAGGTGCGGTGAAGGTTCTGATCCCGAAAGCCAACTACATGGTCGGTCCTGTTAAGTTTTATGGCCCCTGCGATAAAGTAAAATCCATCACCGTCTACATGAAGGTGTGAGAGATGAGAATTCCCAATTTTAATTCTAAAGATTAAGTAGTACAGTTTATTTGATGTAGGATGGAGTGGAAGATGATGATGATACATCTCTCATTCTCTCTCTGCTCTTCTCTTTCATCATGTATGTAAGCATGTTAATGAGTTAATGTTAATGTAGGGTTACTTGAAGGCCACAACTGACCTAAAAGATTACGGAACTTATGACTGGATTACATTTGGATTCGTGGAAGGATTGACATTGACAGGAGGTGGGACTTTTGATGGCCAAGGAGCTGCATCATGGTCCTTTAATAGTTGTCGTCTCAAGAAAAATTGCCAAGTTCTTCCTACGGTAAGTATATATAAGGGGTCTCTCTCTCTCTCTTTCTTTCTGGGTGGGTGTGTCTATATATATATATATCTTATGTTGATGTTGTTTTTCCAGAATCTGAAATTTGTTTCACTGAACGACACGGTTGTTAGAGGCATAACATCGTTGAATAGCAAGTTTTTCCACATGGGATTGGTTGATTGCAACAACTTCATGGGGAGAGATCTGAAGATAACGGCCCCAGAAACGAGTCCCAACACTGATGGCATCCACATTGAGCGTTCCACTACTGTCAGCGTGTATAGTTCAATCATCGGAACGGGAGACGATTGCATCTCCATCGGACATAGCAGTTATGACATCACCATCAGTGGGGTGACTTGCGGGCCGGGTCATGGCATCAGGTAGTCTTACCGATTGATTCATGGATCACCATTTAATTAATATTTGCTGACTCAATTCATCATCTTGGCTCTTGTTGTCTCATGTCATAAATATATATTAAAAAAGCATTGGAAGCTTGGGAAGATACGAGAAGGAAAAAGACGTAAACGGAATTGTGGTGAAAGACTGCACCATCACCGAAACAATGAATGGGGTTAGGATCAAGACGTGGGAGGACTCACCGGTGGGAAGCCAAGCCTCCAACATGACATTCAATAACATAGTGATGCACCGCGTGAGCAACCCCATCATAATCGATCAGACATATTGTCCCTATACTTCTTGTACATCCGCGGTATGTTGATAATAATTCAATTTGATTGTTGCTTCAATTCAATTCAATTTGTTTGATTGATTGATTGATTTTTCGATGTTATACAGTCATCATCTCGCGTAAAGCTCAAGGACATATATTTCAAAAACATCAGAGGAACATCAACCACTCCTGTGGCAGTGTTGCTGGAATGCAGCAAAGGCCTACCATGCGAGAATGTCTTCCTTGAAAATATTCACTTAGAACTATCTCCTGGAGGTGGACCCACCAATTCCACCTGCGAAAACGTCAAACCACAATACAGCGGCACCCAGATTCCTCCGCCATGCAATACGTAATCACTAATCAGTTATCAATTATTTAATTACCATTTACCATTACCCCCCCCCCCCCCCCCCCCCCCCCCCCTACGGTAACAAATTGGCATGTTGACTGCCCATCATCCTTTTTTTAAGTCTATGTAAAAGCTACTGTTTTTGTAATTCAGTATTCATGATCGATCTACTACTTAATTTATTTCTTTTTCTTTGCCTCTATTTCATTTTTTATGAAAATGTATTACAATATCATCCGATTCCGATCCACTAAATAATTTTTCACTTTTAATTACAAAATTCCCTGAATTCGACTTAAAAGAATCAAGTGAAGCCTGAAGGGAAAATATGACATTTTTTAAGGATAATTTGGTAACTGAAGTCTCTATTATTATTATTATTATTTTTTTTTTTTGTGTTGAAACTATAAGAGAGATTTTTATTAAAGTGAAACCTCACGAGAGTTATTATGATTGTCAAGGGAGGTTCTTATAATGTTTGGTTTCAGCAAAATGAAGAAGAAGAGCGAACGTGCAACCCATATTATTAATTTGCAACACGTCTTCCTTCTTTAAATTGAGAATAAAATTGATCGATAAGAGTAATTGTCCATGTTTTATGAGTGGCAAGAATGACATTTTTATTTCATTTTTCTTGTGGATTAAATTGGTCCCAACAAACATTAAAGTTAAAACTGTCATTTTCTAATTCAATTTAATGGAAGGTCAATTAAGTATATCAGTTGCAAACTATATATATATATATATATATAAGGTGTTTTAGTAAAACACAAACTATAAGGTAGGTTTTAGTAAATTCATTAAATTATATAGACTATTTTAATAAATGACCTTTTCTAATATATCTATGTGCTGTTTTAATTTTAACTATAGTATCATCTATATACGGTGGAAGGTGCTCCATTAATGTAATTTCCATCTAACTTCATAAAATAATAATAATAATAATAATAAATAAATAAGAGAGTCCAAGTTCTAGGGGTGTCAGTTGGATTGGATTTGGTCCAATCCGATCCAGTCCAATGTGAGTCTTTTAAAAATGGACCAACTCAAATCCAATCCAACGAATATTTCGGACCAGTCCAATTCAACATCTGGACTGTCCAATCTGTTCAAAATTGTTTTAATTTAGATTGATTCTAACCCAAACTTGGTCCATTGACACCTATATTCTTATCTTCTCAATGGACTAGATATTGGCTCAACCCAAACACCTATATTCTTATTTTCTCAATGGACCAGATATTGACTCAAGCCAACCCAATCCAATATAAATTCATTACAGATAGACCAAGTCGAATCTAATCCAATAAATACTTTAGACCATTAAGTCTGAATTGATCCAATTAACTATGTATTGTTGGTCCGTCCAATCCATCCAAATTGATTTTGGTTTGGATGGGTCCAATCCAAAATCAGTCTATTGACACCCCTGAGTCCAACTATAATACCATATATTAACGGGATGTTACCGAAAAACTATTTGACTGGAATCATGAAAGTCGTAATCTAATCAGGGCTTACTCATCTAAAATCATGGGGAGAGGGCGATTGGTCAAAATTCTTTCAATATCATATATTTCCACTTCTTAGACCATGGCTGCTCGTTTTTATTTTTTACGAGTCTTAATGAGCATTCCCCCTAGACCTGGCAACCGGGTTGGGTGGGTCGGGTTTGGGTTGGGTCAAGGTATTTCAAGTTGATTTTAGGTCGGGTTGAATTTCGGGTCGGGTTGTCAGAATGCTAGACCCTAACCCTAAATGTTCGGGTTAAGGTTGACCCATGGATCAATTCGGGTCATCCAAAAAATAATTGAAATTTAAAAAAATAAAGAAAAATTACATGAAAAATGTCAAAATTAAAAGAATTAACCTTAAAATTCTAAATATAAAATAAAACTTGAACATTTAACAATTTAATGAGTAAACAATAAAAAGTAAAGACTAAATAGAAAAAATTAAAAAGTGGAAACTTCTAACAATGCATAAATAATCCCAATTAGACTTGACAATCGGATCAGTGGGTTGATCCATGACCCAACCCAACCCAACCCAGTTTTTTCGGGTATATTTATTGTGTATATAAAAAATAAAAACATTATATTTAATATAAGCATGGCTTTTAATAACGAACCGATCAGGGGTCCGGTTACTGGTTCGAACGATCCGGCCGGTCGACCCGAATGACCAGCCTGTTTTGACAAAAAATTAAAAAATTGGAAAACGATCAAAACCATTCAAATGGTTCGAACAATTAACCAGCCGATTCAGCGGTTTGCTGACCAAAATCAACAATTTTAAAGGAAAAAGCAGTTTTAGAGAAAAACAGAACCAAGTGACCGGTTCTCGATTTTTCCGGTTCAACCGTCCGGTCCAGTCCGGTTTTGAAAACAGTGAATATAAGTTTGATTAGGCTTACCAACCTTAAGAGTCAGCTTTATTGGGCTCAAGTTTACTCAAAGAAAGTGAGAATGCCTTTATTTTTGTTCCAATTTCAATCGATCTTATCGTTGGATTCTAGCTGACAATGATCTATCATTGGGTTATGATATATCGTTGATGATCTACATTTGGTTTGTAGTGTTGCATGAGACTATACATATATCTTGTTCAACTAAACCTACACCCCCTGCACATGTTATTGCTGTTTGTGCTACACATTGTTTGTTGCAGAAAATCACCATTCTAGTGTTGTTTGCTACTATTTGTCCATTTATTTAGAGGTGTAAATGGATCGAATTCGAATCGGATTAAATAATATCCAAATTTAAATCCAATTAAAAAATTTGATATCCGATGGATATTGAAAATTAATATTCGAATTCGAATTTGATTAAATATTCAAATATTTGATTTGATTCAAATTCGATTAATTAATTATTTAAGTAATTAATAAATATATAATTATTATATATTCAAATATTTGTATATTATATTTAATTATTATATATAAATTATATAAACATTTAAAAATTTATATATTATATATAAGAATAAAATAATCGATCGAATTTGGATATTTATCGAATCGAATTAGGTCATATCCGAAATCGAATTTGATTAGCTATTGGGTATGAATAGGATATCCGAATTCGACCGATTAGATATTCGAATTAGCTATAGATATAAGTATTAATTCCTTAGCCTTTTTTTTTTAATTTTCTTCTTTTGAATGAAATAATTTATAATTAATGCATTAATTTTCTATTAATTATTGACTAAAATTAGTTTTGTCTCGAATAAACACACTTCACCCAAATCAACATAAATCCAATCTTGACCCAAGTCCGGACCAGCTCAACTTGGTCTAAATATGAATAGACCCGTTCACCTTGGTCTGGTTCGTTTGGGTCGGTCGGCCCAGTCTGAACCCGATCTGACCTAGGACTGGTTGATCGTCCAGTCCGGACCATACCCGGATAACCCAACCTAAATCTGGACTGGTCTGGTTCGCTTCTCTTGACCCACTTCTGGCCAGTCGATTTAGTCCCAAACCCATGCACGAACCTGATATTGGCTGGTCCAAGTCAATCTATCGTTGACTGAACCGGTCTGGTCTGGTCCGATCGGACCAATCCAGATTTAAATGGTTCAACCACCCTTGATGTGTGATTAACTTGAAGACAATCCAATTAGATAGTTTAAGTTGGTTTGATTGGTTTGAACTTAAGTGGTTCAGTCAAACTCAAAACCCGAATATAGTCAAATAGCTTCGCCACTTGTGTAAAAGTAACATGCATGTAATGTGATTTGAACATTCACCACTTTTGTAAATAGCAACTATTATTACCACCAAGCTATGACCAACTTAATTGTTAAGAGAGAGTTAGTTTTTGTTTTAAGTACATAAATATACGATTAATGGGTTTGGGCGGGTTCGATTGGGTTAAAGCGGGTTTAGGCTGAACCTAGACCTATTCATGGGTCGGGTAGCCCAGCCCGTTATTAAGTCAAGCTTGGTCATAATTTTAGGCCCACAGGCTCAGGCTCGAGCTTTCTCAAAAAAGCCCAAACTGAGCCTAAGCCCGACTTTGATACTATATATTAAATAACAAAAGTATATATAGGTCTAGTTGAGTTTTGAGTTTTGAAGGTTTTGAATATAAATAAACACTTTTTTATTGAGTGAAAAAAGAAAAAATTATGTTTTCAAATTTTTGGCCGGGCTCGGGCCCGTGCTTCAGGCTTTATATAAGGTCCAGGCTTGAGCTTGGGCCAGAGTGTATTCTGTTGATACAAATATAAACCCCAGCTTGACCCAACCCATGAATATATCTAGTTGAACCCAACCCATTTAATTTTATATAACTGGGTCATTAATGAATTGATGGGTTAGAATGTTGGGTTGAAACTCAACCCAAATCAAACCCAACCCAACTCGTCCAATTGCCACCGCTAACCATTATATTATGTTTCTTCAGCTTTGTTGATCAAACACATTCAAATCTTTCATTGAGGGGCATGTTAGGGAGTTAAGACAATGATAAGTGATGTTGAGTTAGGATAAGAGATTACCAAATTGGGATGGGAGTCATGAATTTCAGTTTGAGAAGAGTGCTAGAATCATGCATCTATAAATATGATGATGTATTTCTCATATTTGGTTATTGCAATATATATATATATATATATAGGATTGGGGTGCTCTCTTCATCCAGGAAATGGAATCCACACGTGCGAGTAGATTCTCACGTGAGAGCAACCCATTTCCTATTAATTATATAAATATTGTTAGATAAATATATAATAGTTATTATATAATTATAAATATTGTTATTATAATTATCTAATTATATAAATATATAATAGTTATTATAAATATAGTTAATAACTAGATATCGAACCGTTCAAACCATTCGAATAGTTTTGACCATTTTTTTAATTTTTTGTCAAAACGGGCATTTGACCCAGTAATCGGACCCCTAACCGGTTCAGTCTCTGAGTCGGTTTTAAAAACCATGATGTTATGTCATTCGAGCGTGTGACTCATGTGACCCGAAAATGGAACCGTTTTAGCCACCGGTTTTCGGGTCGACGGTTCAACCATCCGGTTCAAACATACAACCCATTCTGACAAAAAAATAAAAAAATGACCAAAAACCGTTGAACGGGTCAACGGCTTGACGGTTTGACCACTTGGGTGAATGGGTCGTTGACCGATTCGACTATTTTTGGCCAGGGACTAGGATTGGGGTAAAACGGAACTAGTTGCCTAGATGGTTCCCAATTGAAAAATAAAAAATGGATGATCCGTTCTGACAACAAAAATTATAGGCAAAAAATTGAGTGTGTGAGGTCCATCAAGCAGTACCATACGTGTTATGTTATTTGAGTGTGTGACTCATACGACCTGAAAGGAATCGTTCCGGTCATTGATTTTTAGATCGATGGTTCAACTGTTCGGTTCGAATGGATGGCCCGTTCTGACAACAAAAATTAAAAAAGTAAAAAAATGGTTTGACCGCCCGGGTCAATGGGTCGTTGACCGATTCAACGATTTTTTGCCAGGGACAGAGATTAGGATAAAACAAAACCGGTTGCCTGAATGGTTCGCAATTAAAAAAATAAAAAACGGCCAAAGCCATTTTACGAGTCAATGGGTCGATGGTTCAACCACTTAAGACAATGGATCATTGACCAATTCAACAGTTTTTGGCGAGAGACCGGATCAACGGGTCAACAAGTCAATGGTTCCATTTCAACCCCTATGAAGCAAGGCCCCTCCGCTAGTAATATTTTATAGGGAAAAAGGCTCTTAATTAATCCACCCCTCCCCTAAACCATAAACCATAAACCATAAACCATGATATGAGGAGTCGTATGGCAAGTTTCGACCTTCAATTAAAGTCTAAAATGCAAGCAATCAACGCCACAATACTAGCTAGCATAACAGCTGTGTGATTTGATTTCTTTCATTTTAGGGGTGCTCATGGTTTGGTTAACTGAACCGTGGGGTGATTTTCTGAACTGAATCATCTTGTTCAGTTTTTACATTTAACCGAACCGAAATCGAATCAATGCAACCGATCGGTTTTTCATTTTTTATGCCCTCAAAATAAAAAAAAAGGGAACTAGGAGACAAGGAGAGTGGGATTTTGAGAGAGTGTCGCCGAAGCAAGAGGGATCGCTAGTGCCGAAGGCCGTTGGTCCATTGGGGAAGAACGAAGAAGAGAACTGGGAGTGTGGGAATCTGAGAGAGAGAGAGCTTAGAGAGAGAGAGAGAGGGAAAGAAAGGGAAAAGGGAAAGGCACGACATGTGTCAGGCTATTGTGGAAGCAGGAGGGATTGCTAGTGTCGCCGAAGCATGAGGGATCGCCAATGTTGGAGGCCGTCAGTGATTCGATCGGAGGGCGAAACATCGAAGGCCGTCATCTGTTGGTTCATTGGGGAAGAATGAGGAAGACTAGAAGAGAACTAGGAGTGGGAGAGTGGGAGTCTGAGACAGCGAGAGTCCAAGAGAGAGAGAGAGAGAGAGAGAGGGAAAGAAAGGGAAAAGGGAAACTGAAAAGTCTGGCTGAGAGCTCAGACTGCGGGTGTTAGACAAGCTGTTCGCCAGTCTACCAAACTGGCGAACTAAAAAGTCTCAGTAGATTTCAAAATATATATTATATATATATATATTTATATATATTAACTGCTGTTTTTTTAAATGGTTAATCGAAATTGTCGGTTTTTTGAAAATATCGAACAAAAACTGAACCGACCGATTCAATTAACCAATTTTTTGGTTTGATTTCGATCAAATTTTTTGGTTGACTCGGTTTTTCGGTTTTTTTCTTACAGCTTCTATTCTTAGTAAAGGAGGTGAGATTGAGAAATAACAAACGACGACAAACATGTATCGTGGTTTGGGGTCTGTCTTGAGTCTGTCTACACTACAAGAATGTATATATGTAGCCCACAATGGATTAAATCATATTCGTATGCTCTCCAACTTTTCCTTGCTCCATGAATCAACTCCTCCTTGAATATGAAGATTCAATTCACAGCACACATTGATAGTCTACACACCAAACAATGGATCAAATCATATTCGTATGCTCTCCAACTTTTCCTTGCTCCATGCATCAACTCCTCCATGAATATGAAGATTCAATTCACAGCACATATTGATAGTCTACACACCAATAGAGAATCCATTTAATTTGTCTTAAGTTTCAGCCTTTTGTATCCGCCTACAGACTGTAATGCATTGACACCCCTAGTTAATTGGACCGCTCACTAGATCACACTTGTTTTAACTTTGAAAGCTACATTAATTTGTTCTGTAATGCATGTTTGTAACCTAACAAATCTGCTATTCTCAGGTATTTGCTCAACCTCTATTCGGGTTTGTGGAAAACCGGTGCATCACCCACTGGCTGGCAAATGGATCCATAACATCGGAACATGCCGTAAGAATTCCTTTATATGGAAAATACTACATCAACTTCTTTCGAGTGGTTTGGAGAACGGTTTATGTGGCTTTAGAATTTTTATTCTCTGGTTGCAGTTGTTCATCCATCCTCTTGATCAAATGGCTAAGTTGGTGAATTCCACCAAGTGTTGCACCAGGAATATGGTCTTGCTAATATGAACAATTTCTTTAGGAAATGATATTTTTTGGTGTTTGATTGCAGATGGAGATGGAAACCATTTTGTTTATTTTCTGAGGAATTAGGGAAATAATTAATTTCTTATTGAGTATTATTTTTGGAGGAAGACATTTTATTCACCTTCATCATTTTAGTTGTAACCAAAACTGGAATAGTGTAACTCATTGCTTGCTGATTCAGAAAAGGAGAATTTTCTCAGTGAAGTAATTCACAATCATCTTCTACTCGTTGAAATTGATTCTGAATCAGCATATGTATCTATTTAAGTGTTTTTTAATTACCACTAGTTACTATCAAATTCCAGTTTTTATTATCTTTTTGAATGATAGTGTGTAGTCCACCAAAACTACATTCACATAACCATACATCAATTATTCATATGCATGTATCATGCATTCTTATGATTCAGAACTTACCAAATGTACGGGCAAAATAGGATTCATGTGGTGGATGGCATTTATCTGGCATAACTTTTGTTTTAATTGTTTGAACATTTTCATTATATTATGATTTACAGTTTTTCATTTAGTGTTTTCAAATTCCATTCTGCACCTGGAGTCAATAAATTGATCAGTCATTCTCTGGAGCAGATTATTGGCCCTTGCTTCATGCTTGCCATTGACAACATTTTGGATCTTTTTGTTCCTTTCTATAAGAAGCTTGCTTTCCATTAAAGGGTTCTCCTCATCATATCATTCATTAACAAATTTCATTTTACTTGTTTTTGGATCTATAATGTGGCTTTGGCCCCCATTGGGGATATTGCTAGACCTGTAACTAGTAGGTTAGTGTTAGCAGGAACTCAGGCGGGGATATTGCAGGGTGCACATCAGGCCCATGCTTCCATTTGGGGAGTAATGCCCAGTGACCACCTCAAAAGGAATTGTTTTTCAATCTTTAATATGCTGGAAGACCTTTCATTCAATCTTTAATATGCCCAGTGACCACCTCAAAATGTAGGAAAAGGATAAGAAAATGAGGGCATTTGAATGAAGTTGTAATGTCAGGAGAAGAAAATTTGTGTTTCATTTAATTTGGATTGGATTGGGTCCATTTGCATTTCAATTGGACTGGACAGAATCCAGTTTGTATGGGGTTTGGACCGGATTCGGTCCAATCCATTTGTAAATAGACCAATGTTGGACTGGATCGGATTGGACCAAATTCAGTTCAATTGACGGCCCTACAGGCTACATCTACTTTTCCACTGCCCGCCCACATTCTTCTACTCTGGGAAGTGAGAACTATATATCTATCTATATTCTACAAGTAATTAGTTAATTAGTAATTTGCTTGGCTGCTGCCAGTGCATGCCATCATGATGTCAACTCTTTTTAGGTTCTATTTAGTCTGCAGTTAGAATTGGAGTCATCAGAATGATGTATTCCCATATTTTGTTTGGTTCAGAGAATAATCAGAATGAAAACTAGAATGAGCTGAAATGAAATTTCATTCTCAAAGGGACGAGGATGTTGGAATAACTATTCTCACAAATAGGGAAATGCCAATTCATCAGAAATGGAAATAAAATTTTAATTCTATCCAATCAAACAGTTGAAATTAGAATAACCTTTAAACTTTTCTTCCCACAAACCAAACAGGGCCCTTAATTTTTTAGGCCTATTTTTTTTTTTCTAATTAAATTGTGTGTTAAATCTTAAATGTAGTGGCCATTTTTAATTTTTTGTATTGTAGATGGCCGGGTCATTGTGTGTGTGTGCGGTGGGTATGATGTATGATGTTATGTGTTATGTGATTCCTCTCTTGGTTTTGTGGTGAACTAGCTACTGGGTAGATTTGAATATTCCTTTATCAATAGATAATACAAAGAATAACCAACACACAAATTAAATTTTGGTTTACATACCCAAACCGTTTTTATTGTTTAGACTTTAGAGAGGAACAACAAAGCATGTGACGTGAGTATGTATGGCTGGCTACAAACGAATCGATCCGGTCCAATAAATTTGATTTGTCTATTCAATAACATTAACAAATCAAACTAAAAATTATCATAATATATTTTATTTAAATCAATAAAATGAATTAAAAATAGATATACATCCATACCATATTCCATCCAATTAAGATTTTGCAGTTCCACATCACATGTGAAGCGCATGGTCCAAGCCTGTCTATAAATCTATACCTAAAGTCCGAACCAGCCAATATTCTGATAATCACATTTGTCTTATTCCCCATTTTTTATGTGAACACGTGGGTGATTAGGTCAAACGGGTACAACTTTGTTCGCAAGCTTAGAATATCTAAAGTACTTCCGGTGACCAAAAAGCAAATTTCTCATATTTAAATTTCAATTCTGTATACTTTTTTTTTTTCTTGATGTCATTGCACCTTAAGACAAAACTGGGAAGAAAATTCAAATACAACCCCCACGTTTGGTTTATTTTCTAGGCATAATGTGAGACCAAACTGTCCCCACTAGACGCCTCTACTGACTATTATTATTATTATTATTACTATTTTCATTATTAGGGAATTATGTAGGAGCAACCAACAACCAAAATCCGAGTCGAGTGAGTAACTGAGTACTAAAAGTTTGGAAAAGCTGCACTTTTTAGTACGCTGATTGGGTCTGGTTTTTATTTCAAGGGTTATACACTTATACCGTCATTTATAATTATACATGTAGATCTAATAAGTCAGTGCTGGTTGATGTGGGCCCTCTCTTCTTTCAATTGGGTCTGGGTGGAAGATTGTTTATAGTTTTCTATTTTCTCTTTCTAATCTATTAGTATATATTAAAATAAACATGGTTATGTCACATGATCTCTTTTTTATTTCATTCCTAACACTCTCAACTTACCACCTCATACTCATGTTTTTTTCTAAATTATAAGTTAAAATAAATGAAATAACTTAATTTTAATAATTTATTATAAAATTATTAGAATTAATTTCATAATTTCAAAAATAAAATTGAAATAATTAATAAAAAATAACATAATCAAAAAACAAAAAAAAAATGTTAACAGATTTAGCAAAAACTATTTTATTAATTAAAATTGATACAAATTAATAAAAATTTTAATTAAACTCAATATTTTTTTTTAATTTAATTTAATACAAAAATAAGTATCCCTCTTTCTAATACCTTCTAGAATTTTGTTTTTTTTTTTATTAGACAATACATAACCCAAGAATAATGCTAAAATGGATATGGTTCAGCTTGGCAATTAGAAATGTCCTAAGATTCCTGTCTAAATGTCACTTAACAAAGCTTATGCGTCGCATTTAAGAGTAATAGAATTAATAAAATGTAAAAAGCAAAGGTTAAGATCAATCATTAAAATCAATACAATTTTCTCTAACAATAACTAACCCAAAAATAATTTGCATTGGAATTGGTTCCACTTGGCCCAATTGATATTGTCATAAGGCTAGGGCAGCCCAATGCATGAAGATCCTGCCAATGTGGAGCCTAGGGAGGGATAGATGTATGCAGCTCACCTTACTCCTATACATACAGAGATTGTTTCTAACACCTTTGATATTGTCATAACTCTTAAGGCTCCTATCACAATTATTTTTAACAACACGCACGCGTGCATTGCATGGGACTTGACTAGTTTGTAATTAAGATGCTCATTATTTGGGTAAATAATCTTCCAAGCTAACATCCTGACATCCATCTGAATCTGATAGTGGGTTTTGATGTCCAAAACCTAGGACAGGTGGCAAGTTAACAATGGGAGCCCCAGTCCCAATTACCAGTAGTCTCTTTTTCCTTGCCTAGTTAGATTTTAGGCCCCGTTCGCTTTTCAGTAAGTTATTTATCCAGGTAAGTGCAGTTATTTGGGTAAGTTTTTATTGGGAAACACTTATTCGGGTAAGTGTATTTACCCATATTCTTTTATTTCTCATGTAAATAAGGCAATGACCATTTTAGCCCTAAAAATCCATTATTAAAAGGGTATTTTTGTCCCATTCAAGTGTTGCCAATTTTCCCTCTAGGTGGAAAAGTTATTTACCCACCTAGGAGATAGGTGGAAAAGTTATTTACCGAACAAGTGATACCCAGGAATAAACTTTCCCTAGTCCCACATAAATTTGAAAAAGAACATGGGATTCTTGGTCAATGGAAACCAAAATCCCGTTGACCAACTTTCCCCCATCTCAAAATCCAAAAAAAGAACGCTCCCTTAGAATAGGGTTAAGGGTCTCGCCAAACCTAATTAGGCTTAGGCATTAATTACTAAAATTTTTTGCTTGACGCACCAGGGTTGTAAATAGGTCGGATTAGATCCATCCATTAAAATCCGGAATCGGAAACCTTCCTTGATCCTAATAAATTGGATTGAATCGAAAAAGCCTATCTTTTATTTAATGGATGAAATTCGATCTTCCACGATCCGATCTGATTTATTAGTTATGAGATATTATATATGTATGTTTTCTCTCTATATATGTTATATATATATATATATATATATATATATATCAAATCGAATCGGATATTTGATACTCTTTATTGAATCCCATCTGATCCGTTTTACAGCCCTAATACTAATTTCGATGAAAATTTAATCAACTTGATGCCACCACGAACGACTTTTCCCTGGATAGAATAAGATTGGGCCGGGGCCGGCCTATAGTTATTTTCATGTTGAAGGGGCAAAAGAAGAGAGAAAATCAGATAATACACACACACATACTGAGAATTGGGGAATATTAACCATCGGACTACAACGCCAAAGAAAGAATCCGGCCACTGCTATTTAAAAATTTTCAAAGTCCACACGATCACATAAGGTGTTCAAAATAATTTGAGGAATATTAACCATCGGACTTGGACTCGATCGAGTATATATAAGTTTAGTTTAGGATCTCTGATTGTCGCTACGTACCTTACCCTCAAAGGACAGGGTACCCATATATAATAATGTAAAGAACTAGAGATGATGATGAAAATCTTTAATTAATTATCCTACGCAACGCAAGTATGGTATATAATTAAAAGATTATAGCTAGTGTGAAGCTCGATGCCATCCATGAAACATGAAAGCCCAAAGGGAAGAAGTAGGGATCAGTCTTCGAGTCTCTGGCGGCCCGGGGGCCGGGGCCGGGGCGGGTGTGGGTGGGCAGTGTTGAATTTATAAGCTATTCTGAAATAATAAATAAACATTCAAACGGTATTAACGTATTCATGCCTCGTTGATACCAGACCAGACATATTGTTGTCTAATTAACTTTAATTATAACCTACTTGTTTAATCTGTGTTGGTGATTGGCGAAGCCATTATCAACCTTCATTCATGCATGGAATCTAATCTAATAATCTACGTTAAATTATCTATTTAATTACTTTAATTGCAGATCAAGACCTTGAAGCCTAGGAAATAACGCATTTAAATAAAACATGACATCTAAATTTATATTCAAACCCCGTATCGATCTCATAATTCTAGCTTTAGTTAACTTCAAAGTTAATATATAAATAAGAGAATCTCTGCTTATTCACTGATCGATACTGTTTGCTGCAACCATGGGGAACTGTTTGGACCACAATCTCTTTTAATTTGGACCACAGCTCAGAGAAGGAAGTTGATGAATACAAAGCCAACACACTCAAGTAGCCAAAGTTATAATTAAGCTACCTATCTTAAGATCTCTATGCAGTGTCTGCAACTAATTTGTTTATATTTAACCTTATATGATGATGATGATGATGATTATCAATAGTTGATCAATGTGATGTACCCACGTGCATCGATTCGTGTGTATAATAGTTGGTCGTTAATTTGAGTCTTTAAGGAGACGACAGACTTGAGAGTCTGAGACTGATGAGTAGTGAGTACACTCCCACCCCACCCCACCACCCTCCAAGGCCTCCATTCCAAATTTGAAACACGGACTATAAGCTTATCAATTATCATATCATATGTTATCTCATGAAATTAACCTGGATTTGGTGGATGGGGACCCATCTTTTGGGACTAAAGAAGAGAAGCGTAGACCTCCTTCTCAACCCCAAGCCCAATGAAGAAATGGTGGGTGGGTTCTGGTTAAGTGGTTATGATTCTGCTTCTGCTTTAAAATTCTCAGCCTCAGACCTCATCAGCCTCATCTGATGGTTGGCGTCACAGAAGAAAGAGTTCGATTGGATTGGATTGGTGGTCCGAGTTAGTCTACACGGCTACATTGGCTCGTTCTATAGCTAGCTACACAGGCAAAAGAGAGAAGAGGTTCAGTCAAACAAAAGTGTCAAACCTCCTCGAGCTGTCCTTGAAGAGAGAGAGAGAGAGATAAGCTTTAATTTCCCCGGGTCTCACGCCTCTCCAGTCTCCAGTCTCCTCGCAAAAACCAATCTTATCTTTGCTTTGCCTTGCTTTGTATTTGTACTCCTTAAATAATTATTCCATTTCAAACCTCTTACTTTAATATCCTTTTTGCTTATTCTAATAATTACTTACTTTATTCCATTCATTTTATATTTTATTATATGTTCTATATTAATTCAATATTTCAAGTTCAACAACAACAGCAACAACTTTAATTGATAATTTGATAATTTAGGGAATATATTTATATACACTCACATAGTCACATACATAAATGCATTCCCCCTAGCTACTCGCTGCTCCTCCTCAACCTCAAGTAGTCCTATCCTACTATTCCTATCTATCTGCCTCTGGCCGGCCTCTGTGTGGTGGTGGTCAACCAGCAACCTCATCGAGTCGTATCTCTCCTAGTCCTAGCTTGCTCGAATAGAAAAGGAAAACCCACCCAATAAGACCACTAATCTTGCCCACCATCACAAATCCATCTTTCCTCTCCTCCTAGCTTGCTAGTCTCGATCGGCTGAAATGAAAACCTCTCATTTCCTATATAGCCTCCTCTGACTCTCTTTCCTTTCGCCTTTTCTTTTTCCTTAATTGTTTCTCTCATCTGGCTTTCTTCTTTGTCTTTCCCAAGTCGCAGCCCATCTGGGTTTCTTGTATATACTTGTTCGTTCCTAATCCCCTCCTAACACACTTCCGCACATATATACAGTTGCTTTGAACAACCAAAACAGATTGTCCAAAACAATTAAACCTTCTTGTACGTATAGTACTCGATCGTTTTAGTTTTCCTTTGGTTTGAGTTTTCTCTTCCTCTTTATTGGCTTTTATTACAACACACCTCTCTCTCTTTTTCTTCTTGTCATCTATCGATGAGATTATGAGAACATGGGCATAAAGTTCTTGAGCCTCCATATGATTCCCTGGTGCTTCCATCTGATGGGGAACCACATCTCCTGTGTGCAAGAGCTGCAGTCAGAACCACCACTGGAGACCATCAAGCTCATCAAATCAGACGGCCTCGTGAAGATTTACCACAGACCCATCAACGTATCAGAGCTTATGCTTGAATTTCCCAGACACCTAGTCTGCCACTCCGACTCATTCTACATAGGCCAGAAGATTCCAGCTCTCTCCGAGAACGACGAACTCAAGCTTGGCCACAAGTACTTCCTCCTCCCAAAACATTTCTTTCAATCGGTGCTATCATTCGTCACCATCGCCTCATTTGCTTCCTCTCCATCTCAGCAGTCGTCGTCGTCTTCATCGAGAAATTCCAACAATGAGTTCCTGAAGAAGGCAGCAGCTAGATGCCAACCGTTTGACATACACAAAACTCCATCTGGTTCTCTTCAGATACGCGTGTCGGATGAGTTCATATCGAAGCTCATGCTGGAGGGGAAGATAGAAGACCAAGAGCAAGAGCAGAGTTCAAGTAAATCCAAGAGTAAAGTTTGTACTACGCCTCAGTTGCAGAAGGATTACACGCACCTTGTTGGGTGTCGGCAATGGAAACCGAAGCTCGAGACCATAAGAGAATCCGAAAGAAGGAAGCTTTCGCCTTCGTTTGGCATGAAGAGAAGGAAAAAGTCGCAACCGAAAGGTACCCAAAAGAGTCAGAAACCAGAACAGTTTCATGTAGCACTCACAAAACCTCCTTCAAGCTCAAAGACAAAGCTCAAGATCAAAGGCAAGAAAGGCTTGTGAAGAAACTGTCATGTTTTAATTTGAAAATTTTGAATCTGTTATAATTGTGTAGAAAAAAAAAAAACTGGGTTTAATTAGTTATATATACATAAGAACCCTTTTTTTTTTCAAGTGCAATCCAAATAATCTTTATCTTTAAAATTTTAATAGATTCATCTTATCCAAATAATTAATCCTTTTCTCTTTCTAAATTCTATCTGCGGATGGATAAGTCCATATTCAATAACCCGTTCAAGATCAGATCAAATTTGTATCTGTACTATGAAAGTTGGTTTTTCATTGCAAGCTATCAAGTTGGAAGTAATTCCATCATTCCATGGTATCATATTCACATCGTGCAATCGAGGGAGGAAGCTAACAAGAAATTTATCATATTCCATTGTATCATATTATCTCGATCGATCCGGTTATTTGAATTTTGAACATGGGGCTGATCAAAATCAAGGACTAGTCGATTACCACGTGATGTAGATGCAGTGGACACAACTGGCTGCACGTGTTTACAGAGAGAGAGATCAGAGATGTTTGTCCCAACGTTGACGTCAGTCAAAGATGAAGGCTCTGCTCTGGTTTGTCAGTCATAGAAACGCAGTCGGGTTGTTGTTGGGATATGGATTCGAGGAGAGCTGGCATTTCCGGTCGCCGGGTCACATAACAACAAGTTAGTGGTCAACCGTCAAACGACGTCAGCTTTTTAGAATTCACATCTCCATATTCTAGATTTGCGCTTTGAATTTTGGTGGGGTCCACCCTTTCTGCCAAAGTTTTTATTTTTCTTTTCTTTTTTCTGGTAAAAGACCGACGGACCTCCCTTTGTTTTTTCTATGTAAATACTTAAATTTCCCCTCCTTTTAACAATCTGTTAAGATATGGACGAATGTGACATTAATTTTTTTAAATCCCAACTTTACCCCTTTAAAATCCTTTGGCCATGTCTAATGACTGAAATGACGTCCCATGTATATTAGAGATATCTGGATAACAAGGAGTTGAAATAGCTCAATAACAGTTATTCTTTTAAGATTTTAGTTCTTGGTGTTGTTAGGCAAGACCTGTCACTATTTTTTTTTAGAATTCGTTAATATTTTTTTATTTCATTTCTCGTAAGGTTTAAAATATTGATACAAACCATATGTCAGTAGAAGTGTATCGGCCTGTATCAAAGTTTATTGTACCTTTTTTTAAAAAAACTGGTTTAGAAGGGTCGGTCTAAGGCTGATCTACCCCTTAAAACAGGCCACACTCCGATGCGATCCCTATAGGGGTGTAAATTGATACGATATGCCTGATACGAAGTATATCATATCAAAAATTTGAAGCTTGATTTCAGGTACAATTTACAGAAGATAAATTTTGATGGGTTACTTATATACATTTGGCAATAAATTCTAACTTTGAATTTCTAAACCAGCACTCTGTTTCATTAAAAGTTCCTCAATACGTACAGACAGAATGAGATATAGTAGCTGTTCATCTCTGTCAAGGCCATGATGATGCATAGTTAAAGAAATTGGAATCCCAGGAGAGGTAAGACCTTCAAAAACTTTAGATGAATTTAATAATCTTAAAAATCCTAAATCCATTTGCAGTGGGCCTCATTTAGTAATGTGAATAATGGGCACAATATCTCTCTATTATCTTGCATGAATGCATCACTCAAGTGGTTGGATGACACTATTTTAAAAATTTGAAGATTTAGCAAGGATAAAAGGGACTTTTTGGTGATTCTCTCTATTAGACATAATTTTGGCAGGGGATGGTTTAGTCCAATTTGCCAACTGATAGTGGCTCAGTTGGTAGGTTCTCTGACTTGTCAGAGTAGAGACCTGGGATCAAATCCTGCTGCCACCAGGGGTTGGGGGGGTTAAGGGAAAGGGGATGGGCTATCAGTATTTTCAAGAAATACTAGAGGAGGTTTAAGCATTTTACCCTATTTTCACTATGTACTAGAATTGGAATCAACCAAAAATTTCTGTTTTGCCCCATGAAAAAGAAAGCGAAATTTCTTTTTGTCTGAGCTAATATCGACTGTTAGTGGTATTAGCAGCGACACCGTTGGGGGGGNGGGGGTGAAGAAGGAGGGGAGGAAGAAATGGTGATCAACGATGTGTACTTAGACGGAGGAAGGTATTGAGAAAGGTCTAAAAGAGATGCTTAGGACTTGGGTCGATTAGCGCATTGGATGAGGGAAGGTATTGAGGAAGGTCTGAAGGAGATACTTAGAATGGGAATGGGAACCGTATTCCCATGGGGGTGGGAATGGCCATTCCTCTGGGGAATCCCATTCTGCCTAGAATAGGAATGAGATAACCATTTCGATTAACCAAAAGGTTGAAATCCAAATGGGCCATTTTGATTCCAATTCAAAGTGCATGTTCCATGAGCCAAATGGAAATAGGCGCTTGTAAATTACATGGTGTGAATCATATAACCTTTCAATTTGACTAGTTTTAACCATTTACTAAATGTCATCACCTAATTCCAATTGTTGTTTTTGACACTCTTTATCAAATACACACCAATAAATTTACAGCAACAAAAAATCCTAGGATCCAAGCATTCACTTGATTTCCATGAATCCATCTTCAAAACCAAAAGAAATAATCTTTTTAGGATAAATGATGAAAGACCTAAATCTAAAACTACACACACATATTACGAATCGATCCATCCCAGAACCCCCTTGAACAACCATCTAATTTCCCTTAAGCAATCCCAATCAACCAAAAACAATGAAATTAACAATTAGAGACCAAACTCCTAAGATCCATTGTACATCATACTAAATTTCCTTTTCATGGCCCCGAATGCAATATTCACAAGTTGGCTTTAAAAAACCAGAGCCAACACATACACCACATAAAAAACACTAAGATACAATACACCAAATCAAAATATCACATCACAAAACTCTAACAATGAACCATAAAAATTGCCAAGATTTTATTCTAACGACGTTAGATGAATAAAACCAAGACAACAAGATTAACCCATTCTCTGCTAAAGCAACCTTCCACCTAATTCAGCATCTTAGATTATGCTTGTAATGCAAATTTTTGCTCAAATTTCTTTTGTTTAACCATTTGATTGTCAAATATTCTAATCCAATGGTTACAATTAAATCACACTAAACTTTAAAGTCTAAATGACCACACCCCTCTTATCAAGTTCAAAAACCACAAAATGATCTATCCAATTGATCTCAACTTCTTTCATTTCCTTATAAAATAAGCAAGATTCTATTTTGAGCCCTCTCGTTGAAAAGCTAGAAGCCAAAACTTTAATCAGAACCAAATGTCTCAATCCTCACCTCTAATCAAAGATCTTTTTCTTTTATAAAATTTTAAACACTCAAAAATGCCTATCCACCATATTTTAACCCAAATTAGCTCATTTAACCTACCATCAAAGCTTGAAAGCCATAGATCTCCATTATAGAGACTGTATTTGACTAATCGGACCTCACCATTAACCCAAAAAACCCAGCACATCAAATTTCATAACCTAATTCCATTGTTTGAACATTAAAATAAAAACATTTTATTTCAATGCACTAGATAACCATGGTGCTAAAAGAAGGAGGTGAGGGATTTGGGAATTCAGTACCTGATGAGGGCAAATTTGGCCCTCCAATGATATTGTGACACATGGCACCTTAGAACAACTAGGTGATGCCCGAAACCACTTTGGCAACAACTTGCCTTAGCCAAATTGATGGTGTCCCACCTGGCAGCCTGGCACAGGCACAACCTGGCAACCTAGCACAGGTGCGACCTGGCGACCTGGCACAGGCGCAACCTGGCACAGGCACGACCTGGCACAGGCGCGACCTGGCACAGGTGTGACCTGGCACAAGCACAAGCTAGCAACCTGGCCCAGGCACCAACCTGGCGACTTACAAGACATGCTCACCAACGAATTCGGCATGCATATCCTAACACTCTCACAATCTTTAGAAGTTGGCCCAGGTGCCGAATAATCTGGAGGGTGGTCAACGTGCATGGCGGTTACCTCCAGGAATCTCGAACCACTTAAACGACCTCACAGAAATCTCGGATATGGTGCGTGAAGCCCACGCCAAACAATGCCTATATAAAGGCATCAACCCCAAGGGCAAGGGGAGAGCAAGTAAGCAAGTAAGCATATTCTGGCTCTCATACTTTATGATTTTTAGCTCACAATCTACTATGAGAGTATTGACTTAAGCATCGGAGGGACCTTGCCGGGTTAGCCACCCCGGGTCCTTTGGCATTTGGTTCCTTGCAGGACTCTAAAGAGCAAGAAAGCTTGTCACCTAACCTGCCCAGCTCGGCACCTGGTCAGTTCGGCACCTGCCCGGCACCTAGTCAGTTCGGCACCTGCCCGACACCTCATAGGCAGCTCGACACTTCCCAGGCAGTTCAACACCAGGTGGCTCACCACCATGTAGCTCACCACAAGGCAGTTCGCCACCAGGTGGCTCACCACCAAGTAGCTCATCAAGCTAGCTCACCACCAAGTAGTTCATCAAGGTAGCTCACCACAAGGAAGTTTGCCTCTAGGTAACTCACCACCAAACAGCTCATCAAAGTAGTTCACCACCAGGTATTTCGGCACCAGGTAGCTCACCACCAAGCAGTTCACCACTAGGTAGCTCGCCACCAGACAGCTCTCCTCTAGGGAGCTCCACTTCAGCCTCTGAGTCACAGGCCACTTGGGAACAGACGTCACTGACGAGGTACTTAGCCAAAAGTACCCATCTCTTGAAAACATTCCCTTTAATCCATGGCTTACATTGGTTTAAGGAGAGTCATTTTCAAGAACCTTGGATTCCTTCTGTCTCTCATTTTGATCTAAATTTTATTTGTAAATTAAGTAGATCTTGTGTAATTTGGAAGTCTAAATAAGACCTCAAATAAGGTTGTGATTCCAGCTAAAAAGAGGGGTTCCTAACCCCTTTGGACCTTCTCTCTCCTTATCCAAAGAACCTTTTGAATTTCTGTTTGTAGACCTTGTGAAAGAATGGGGTCATTGTTTCTTTTCCAAATAGCTGAACTGTTTAACCTACAAAAAGGACCCATTTCCACCTAGAAAAAAAATGGATGGTAACTCGTTACTTAAGCCAGGCATGAGCTTTTCTAAGCTCACACTATACTATTGAATAAAGATCCTTCTTGCTACTGTTATTTATATCCAATGACGAGGAAAAAGAAACAGAATTTGATGCTTGATGGTGAAGATTGAATGCCACCGTTATGACTAATCATGTGAGTTGATGTTCTGACCAATGTTTTAAAAATCGGATTGGAAACAGAACCGTTTTGGGGACTAGTTCCCGAGTCAAACAGTCTGACCTTTCGGTTCAAATGGATGACACGTTTTGATTTAAAAAATAAATAATTAATTAATTAAAGTAAAAATAGCCAAAAACTGTTGTCTAGATCAATGGGTGGACATGACTGCCAGTTAATGGGTCACTGACCAAATGAATGGTTTTTGGCCCTGGAGCAATTTTAGGGTGAAACAAAACTGGTTGCCTAACCAGTTGCCAGGCTAACTGATCCAGATTTTAAAACCATAATTTTGACTAACCACAAGGCTGTATTTGGTTTGGAAGAAATAGGTATGGAAAGAAAGGGAAATGTAGGAATTAAGATATCATACAATTCAAATTAAATAATCTTTATACTTTTTTTTTGGTGGGGGAATATTAATATAACACATTAATGGGGATTTAGGGTAGGAATGAACATTATTTGATTAATGTTACGGGAAAGATATGGTACGGAAAGAGTTTTTATCCATCGAAGCACCCCTTAAATTTTGATGAAAGCAACTTGATTTGTTACCTATTTTCTAATAGCAATTGATTGGTCGTAAGCATTTCCAGTATCATACATACTTACATAGTGAGCCCATGTATTCAATTAATTTATGAGTGGTGTGGGGTATTATCAATGAAACCACAGCCCATATGTTGTTCAGGGATTCTATCTTCCTCAAAGGATGGGAATAGAGATAGAGCATGTTTCTACATTCATAGGGATACACACGTGATAAACCATCTCAGCTCAAGAAAAGCTAAACTTGAGACACGTGAGAGAGAGAGAGAGTGGACTAGACATCAACCATATCACCTTTTATCAACAAAGTTTAGTCTTTTTCTTTAACACGGGAGACGTGTGGGTGTGGGGGCTCTTTCATAAATAATAAATTAATAATAATGTTTTACGACCTGTTTTCTAAAGGCAACTGCTTGTCTTTTATTTTTTCTTTGCCATTTGATTGGGTGGATGTTCACCATCCCATCCAGACTTAGTATGCGATAGAGATTTTGTTTATTAACTAAAGTACAAAATATTTGTATTTTATTTGTACTTAAAACAAAATAATAATAATAATAATAATATCAATTATTTATGACAAATAGACATCATTATGTATCATTAGGCGCTATATCAGTAAAATAGTTCATAAATATATAACCATTTCAGAAAAGTGTTAAAATGAACCGATAGACGTATACATAAATTAAGGCCAACTTTTGTGAATATATATACATATGGAGCTCTGATTTGACAATAATTGTAGGCATTTTGATGCATAGAGTGTGGATTGTTAACATTTTGAATGTTTATACCTCAACAGTGGAAATCAGAAATTTGCATTGGGCAAATTCGTACTTCTCTGTTTAATGTTTGATGAGTGTGGACTACAGCCCTACGATCTACGTTCCATCATTTTCCAATTTGTGATCCGCCACGTTGATGGGAATTGGGAACGAAGAAATGAGGTTGGGGGTGACGTGTTACTTCTAAGGGGGCGTTTTTTTTTCGGATTTTGAGAGGGGGGAAAGTTGGTCAGGATTTTGGTTCCCATTGAACAAGAATCCCATGTTCTTTTTTTAGATTTATGTGGGGATTAGGGAAAGTTTATTTTCCTGAGTATCACTTACCCACCCATCTCCTAGGTGGGTAAATAACTTTTCCACCTAGGGGGGAAGTTGCCAACACTTGAATGAGACAAAAATGCCCTTTTTAATAATAGATTTTTATGGATAAAATGGCCATTCCCTTATTTACATGAGAAATAAAAGAACATGGGTAAACACACTTACCCAAGTAAGTGTTTCCCAAGAAAAACTTACTCAGGTAATTGCATTTACCTGGGTAAGTAACTTACCGAAAAGCGAACGGGGCATGAGTTCTGACTTCTAAGGATTTCGAGGTGACTACCTGGAAAGGCCGCACTTGAAGAAAGAGCTCCTACTACTCATCTCCAAGCCCTGTCCATCGGAAGATTTCAAGGCAGACTTTCAGGAGAGTTCAACTTCAAGGATGATCTAAGGAGGAAAAAGATGATACTGTTTCTTCAACTCCACACCTAGTTTCTCTCATGGTTCCACTTCAATTCCATAAAACCAATGGAATTCCCCGTCATTAATGGAACCCCAGCTGAATTTAAAATCGTTTGCCCCTTCTAATGGAAACTCAACCTGCTTTACTTAGGGGGATCAAGAGCCTATGACTCTCCGCAAATTTCATCACTTCTCTCAACTGTTGTAGTCCGAGTTCCTTGAAGTTGCTAATCCAATGAAAAGGTGAAGATTAGATCTAAGGATGTGGCTAACTCCTATAGCGGAGATCTAGTACACTAAAGACCCTATCGGAAGAACTTTTAGGTCCCGTTCGTTTTTCAGTAGGTTACTTATCCAGGTAAATGCAATTTACCTGGGTAAGTTTTCCCTGGGAAACAATAACATGGGTAATTACTCATGTTCTTCTATTTCTCAGGTAAATAATGTAATGACCATTTTAATCATAAAAATCCATTATTAAAAGGGGCACTTCTGCCTCATTCAAGTGTTAGCAACTTTTTTATTAAGGCCTCATTCGCTTTTTGGTAAGTTATTTATCCAGGTAAATGTGGGTAAGTACATTTACCCATGTTCCTTTATTTCCCATGTAAATAAGGCAATGGCCATTTCAACCATAAAATTCCATTATTGAAAGGGACATTTTTGTCCCATTCAGGTGTTGGCAATTTTTCCCCAAATGGGAAAGTTATTTACCCACCTAGGAGAAGGGTATCACTTAAACTTTCCCCCCTCTCAAAATCCAGAAAAATAACACCCCCTAAGTGGGTGGAGATGGGTACCACTTACCTGATACCCAGGAAAATAAACTTTCCTTGGTTCCCACATTAATATGAAAAATGAACACAGGATCCTTGGTCAATGGGATGGGAACCAAAATCCCATTGACCAACTTCCCCCCCTCTCAAAATCCAAAAAAAGAATGCCCCTTTAGAATTTGAGTCCCAAACGGAGTTTCTTCAAATGGTTGGAATGTCATTCAACCAGCTGGGATGGACATGGAGCCTTCCTTAGGTGGCTTTTGGATTAATGAAATTATGGGGATGTTTGGAACATGGCCGTTTTTCAGAAAAACAGTGTCACATCGGATCCACATAAGCATTTCAACAAATGCCTGTGTATCTCATGTTTGGTTCAGCCGATTATTAAACAATCGGGCATGCCTTGAAAACCGGGACCCCACCGATGCATGAAGTACCAAATTTGGTGTTTCATGCATCAGTGAACCATTTCCCCCAACGGTTGACTAATGTGTATCCTATGTGGTGCTTACCTATCAGCACATGCATGAAAAACGGTGATGAAAATCACCTTACCAAGTAGCATAATGTTTCTCATTGCCTATGTGGCAGAAGCGTTTTTTTTTTGTGAAAAACAGGTTTTAGAAGCATGGGCGTTTTTTCTTGAAAATCGGTCTCAAAAAACGCCCATGCTTCCAAACACCATGTATATTTCTGCTTTCGGGACCATTTAGATTTGAACTGTCCGTATTGTTCATTATGTGGTGGTATACTGAAGGACACATTTAAAGGCATTTTTGTCTTTCAAATTTTTCTCTCAACCTAAAACCGCGAAGTATATTTAAGTAATTAACCCTTTTCTTGTTGTGAGTTTCAAAATCTAGTTTCAAATAAAATTGTTTAAAATAAAAATTTTGAAAGCATTTTCTAAAATTTCTAAAATTGAAACAAAAAATATGTTCTTGAAAAATTTGTTTTCGTTTAAAGTCATATAATATATGTCATCATCCTGCATTCTTTCACAGTTTTATTTCATCGTGTTAACATTTCATAATTAAACAATATCTGTGCTCCATCATTTGTGCTTTCCATGGAAAGAGATCACCACTGATATCAGTTTCAGTTTTCACAAAACTGTGCTCATACCCTCTTTACAGCCACTTGCAGCTAGCTGGGTATTGGGAATATCTCTCCATGGCTGCCTTCTTAAAATTAAAAGTAACCCAAGAATTTCAATTGTTCAGAACCCTGATAAGGGTTGAGCTTTTCTGGTTTCTCACCAAATATAACTTAAAGATCCCACCCCGTAAGGTTGTCAATGGTTGAAAGAAAGTTAAGGGTGATCATTTCCAGTCCAGAAATTTCTGAGCTTGAGCCTAAGACTTGTGTTCAGGCCCAGTCCATGTCATATATTCATTGCCAGTGGATCTTGAGAGTTGAGAGTTGTGAGCTGCGATCACTATCAAATTAACCTCTCACCAGTCATCACTCATCACCGCATAATAAAGTTGCTGCTTGGAGCTTATTCAAACCTATACTCTCACTAGTCACTTCTACATTAAATCAAATTTCAATGAATGATGTTAAAAATATTTACATTTTACATTTCACAACATTAAGACTAGTAATGTCAAAATGTCAATAGCTGGATGTCTCATCTTACCATTTGTTCTCGTATAACTGATGCACCATAGGTTATGCTATTGTTTGAACTGTGTAATGATTTTTGCATACATATATATGTATGCATGTAATTATTTTTTCATCTCTTTAAATGCCCCCACTAATTCAGGGGGCTTTTGTCAAAATCTGAAAATTCAGCAGGGTAATTGCCACCAGCCGGCCCAAAGTATAAGATATATAGTAATATGTAATTTATCAAAAAGTATATATATATATATATATATATATATATATATATATATATGTTATCTCCTTAAACTAATGCCCCACTAATTCCTTCCATGAGGAATAGAAGATTGGAAGACCAAGAGGTGGAGTAGAAACTGGAAAGTGGAAATCATATAATTTCTTAGCTTTCTCAAACAAATTAAAATGTTAGAAAAAATAATAGTTCTGTGTGTCACATTTGGCAATACTACTAGGCCCGAGCACAGCGCTATATCCCTGTCTGGGTCGTTCCTCTCTGAGAGTCTGACGACGAGTCAAGCTTCATTGCTACTAAAATATCAGAGAGAGGTTGTTATAACTTACAACGGTAACAACCGTTAATTGTCAAGCATCCCCTTTAATTTCTTCATTGTCAAGCATCCTCTTTCTTTTTCCCATGTAAAAAGACGAAGCACTCATGGATTTACTACTTTACAATGTTTTGTAATGGGAACTCTGTCTGTTTTGTAAGCGTGGTGGTGGCCGGCAGAGATTCGAGCTCGTTTTCCGTGCCTTTTCTTTTTTGTGCGTTTATCATTTGCTTTTGATTTTACAAACAATAATCAAACAACCTGTATTGTAGTTGTATATGGTCCATTTCAAAAGAAAGCAACCGGCAGTAGAAATCTTTCTTCAAGTCTGATCCTTCAAATCAAAACCTAGACTCAGATTTGGCCTAAAAAAATAGTCGTGCCATTTTTTATTTCCTTTGTTATAACTATTCTACAATTACAGTATCAAGTGCATGAGAAACAATAGAAAGAAAGAAAGAAAAAAGAAAATCGGATCCGAAGCCGATAATTACGGATCGTTTCCACCCAACAATCTCCACAGAACCTAGCTGTTGATCTGGTTGGGCTCCAAATTTCAATCCCGAAAGAGAAGTTATAGACATCAATCTTGTGTTTTCTTTTCTTTCTTTAAACACTCCTCTCCAACATCTCTTGATACCTCTTGAACGATTCTTGCTTCTGCATTTTCATCTGCCGATGAAACCTCTTTATAAACAAGTCGGCAACGTGGTCGATCTCGTCTTCAAGGCTGAAGTTCTCTCTGTCCTCCTTAGAGTTCCTCACCAGATCTATAACCGACCCACCCTGGTCGACGAAGTCATCATTCTCGTCGTCGAACAGCGAGTGGGTGAGGTCCGGGTACTTATCATCCTCGTCTTCTTCTTCTTCTTCTTCCCCGTCTACCTTCACCAATTCGGTGCAACTTGGGTTGGGGTGCACCTCATTGGCCCTGCTATTGAATTCAATGGTAGCCTGGCTCTGGTCGTCCATCTCGTCTTTGTCTTGTCTTTTATCTTGCTGTGCGGTCAGTGCGTGGAGTTTGTGAGAGATTGAAGCCAACAAAACCTTTTTGTTCTTCAAGAGCGAGAAGATTATAAGGCGAGTCTTCATGGCGCTTGTTTTGCTCTTGATTGCTAAGGACTTGGCCTTGACGATGGTGGTTATCACAGAGATGATCTGTTTTAGGAAAACAGAAGCTCGGTTCTTCATGTTTGGTTGTTGGAATTAGCTATTTCTGAGGAAGACCCACAAAAGAAAACCCGAACGAGAGAAGAAGGCTTGGAAAGATTTTGAAGAAGAGATTTTGCAGGATTAATTCCAAGTCCTTGAAGCTAGGAAGAAAATAACAGAGAGCTAGCTAATTGAGATTGTGATCAGAGAGAGGTTTTGAAGATGTCAATTATATGGAGAGATACAAAAGTAGTGGGTTTGCATGAACTGATGAACGAGAACAAGAGGTTACTCTGATGAGTTTATATGGACAAATTAAAGCTAGTCTTAGCTTCTGCTGCTTTTCCTCGTAAAGAGGGGAGAGAGAGAGTGGCTAATGGATGAGTAGGTGTTAAGAAAAGCTTGGAAAAGTTAAAGCAATAAAGAGACAAGAAGGAAAAGCATATGGAAGGGGATACGTGGCTCGAGGAGATTAAAGCGGGTGTGGTATGAGAGACAGGTGGCTGGCGAAAATTAGTGGGATGAAGAATCAAGGGAGTGTGAGGCCGCGGTTGTTTACAAGCTTTTTGAGGAGACAGAGAGAGAGAGAAGGCTGGTTGATTGCAATTTGCATACGGATATATAGACTGGGCCTCACCTCACTTTTGAAGAATAATTGGACTGACTGGTTGTGTGTGGTTGGCACCATATGCATCATGCATGGGAGAGCCGTTGAAGTAAAGATCTCCATCTCTTCTTTTCCTAACTCTTTTATTTTATTTATCAGCACTACTGACAATTTATAAACGTTGAAGTTGGAAATTACCTATACATTTGCACTTAATTAAACCTCCACGTACGACCAGAAAAATAGAATAAAGGGAAATTGTCTAAAGCTAATTATGAGTTTTCAGCATTTCTTTTAAATTCATCACAATTTTTTAAAATGTTTAAAATCCATCATCTTACTAACTTGATGTTAAACAGACTAGTGGGCGTTAATATATTATCATTTTAATTTTTATAGAAAAATATAAAATACATTAACGAATGTTAATATATTACCATTTTGGTATTTATACATTAAAAAAAAAGAAAAGTTCAAAAAAAATATTTGCAAACATAAAATACATAAAAACATAGAAATTACAAAAATATATAAAATATAGAAATTGAATAACAAAATCGGAAAATAAAAATTGTAGAAAAAACACCAAAAATTATAGAAAAACACAGAAATTGTAAAAAAATAACAAAATTACAGGAAAACTTATAGATTGTAGAAAATAGAAAAATGTAAAAAAAACAGAAATTATAAAAAAAAAATTGAAAATTATAACAAAACATTAAAAATGCAAAAGAAAATAAGAAAATTGAAAACTGAAGACCATTTTTCCTCTAACTCGCCATTCAAGGGTAATTTGGTCATGAAAATTGTTGTTTATGCTAACATGGACACCTCTCTTAAGAAGCATTAACGGTGCACTAACGGAATGTAAGTTTTGGAAAATAAAAACTTACTGACATGGTGAGTTTTAGACATTTTGAAAAGTTATTGTGAGTTTAAGAGAAAAGTTGAAAACTCATAGTGAGTTTTAAACAATTACCCTAAAATAAAATATGAAGTTGCGACGATATTAAATGACCACTTAGTAATGTAAATCAAATGAATTTCGTTTTAATAAAAGACAAGGAAAGAAAGAAGAAAGCTGACTAATTTGTATTATCATTTAACATAGAGTTTAACTTTTCATGAAAGAAGAAGAAGAAAAGAATTATGATTTCGGATTTCAGTTTTCAGATAGGGTTTTAACCTCCTCCCAAATTTCGAACTTCCAAAGTAAAGCAATTCTCCGATCTTCATTCAAATATGTATGTACAAACCTTTTCCAGTTTTTTTGTTTTGTTTTTTTTTTTTTTTTTTGGCAGAGTTTTGAATGGGAGAAAACAGTAATTAAGTAATCCTCTTTTTTTTTTGTCAGAATAGGCCGACCGTTTGGATCAAACGATCGAACCGTTGGAACCAATAATCGGATCCTTAACCGGTTCGATCACTGGTTCATTTTTAAAAATCATGGAAATTATATTTGAGAGAGGGAATGAATCATTTTTGAAGTTTATAATTTCTAAGAACAACGTTATATATGTTTATGTAATGGACTTAAATAATAACAACAAAATGACGATGTTGCTTCCTTGAGGGGAAACAACGTTAATTTCCGTAATTAATTAACAACGTACCTTCCCAATTAAGCAAGTTACAAATTTGTACTTTTGTGCCTAACTTGTTGAATTGCACCTTTGGCGCAATGCAGTAATCCACCTTAGTCCTTACTCATGAGCACAAGATGCAAATAATTAGAGAAGATGGAGAGATACATTTATATATATAAACAGGAAAGTTAATAAGGATTAATTTCTGCTGCTCTGAGTCTGAGGAAAGTGTCCACAGGAAAGTAATAGTAGTAGTAGTACATTTGTACCAGTTATAAACTGATTGGTGGAAGAAAGAAACATTGCGGAGACACACATGGAATTGCTTTTGCGATTCCACTCCCATATATAAGCCATAATGTTCACATTGATAATATTAGTGAAGAACACAGAAAATCTTAGCACCGGCAGAGATGGCCCCTGGTTTCCTCTTCGGACAAATGTAAATTATTCAATCAAAAGCAAATAGCATAAAGAGATAGGGGGGGGGG